>PVHP010006241.1:28800-61417 GCA_004024765.1 Zapus hudsonius | reverse complement strand
TTTTCCCCCAGCACTGGTAATTGAACTTAGGGCATTAGGCATGCTAGGCAAGTTTTCCATCACTGAGATATGTCCCAAAACCCCCTTCCTTTTTTTTTTAATTTTGAAACAGAGTCTCTCTAAGTTGCCTGGGTTGGTCTAGACTTCATTCTGTAGTCTAGGAAGACCTTGAACTTAGAATCCTCCTTTTTCTGCCTACTGAGCAGCAGGGTTCACAAGCTTGCATCATCAGGCCCTGTGACCTCCGGAAAGTTCTGGTACTTCCCAATAGTGGCATCCTGGGGCCAGGCCTTTAGTTTAGGCCAATTTAAACTATAGCAGAGTGGAATTTCTAATCCTCTGCTAGCTCTGTTGTTAATATTTGGAGAACCATTTAATATTCTTCCTAAAATATGAGGGTTCCAGTTTCTCTATTCCCTTACCAACAATTGTTTCCTATATTTTCATTTATGTTTTTCATAATTCTTTTTTTGGTTGTTTTTCAAGGTAGGGTTTTGTTCTAGCCCAGGTTGACCTGGAATTCACTATGTAGTTTCAGGCTGGCCTTGGACTCACGCAATCCTCCTATTTCTGTTTCCCAAGTGCTGGGATTAAAGATGTGTGCCACCATGCTCAATTTAGAATTCATTTTGTCATATATTATAAAAGTATCAGGGTAGATTAGAAACTGGAAAAAATAAAAGGAAACAAAGCTTAGGCCCTTTCCCACATGTAGCTTGAAAAGCACTGGTCCATCCAGGTGGTGGCCTGGCTCAGGGCAAATGTGGCAGTTCATAGGGACAGACGTGAGGGTTCCAGAAGTGGTGTGGAAGCATCGGGGAAGGTTCCCGGGAAGTGTCCTGATGAGGGTCTCCACAGCAGAAAACACATGGCTTCAGGATGTCAGTGCTTCCTGTCTGTGAAAGAGGAACCTTTTCCACACGTTAATTTCAGGCCTGGTTCCTACGTGCCATGAGGTTTAGATGGGTCTCAGAGAAGATGCCACACATAGATGTTTGTCTGCTTCTGTGGAATCTCAGTTCAGATGGCAGGAACGGTACCTCCTGCTTCTTTTGCATTTTTTGGCTTCTCTGTCAGCCTCTCCCTTTCCTCACAAGCCAATCTGTACTCTTTGCAGGAGACAGAGACAGCCACGGGAAGTCCTTCTTGCAGCTCTCCAGCTGTTCACTGAATGTTCACAGGATGTCAACAGCTGTGGGAGGTGAGGTACACAGCATCTACCTTTTCCCAGAGGCCCAGTGGCTGGCCCAGGTCAAGGGCTTCACGTTGAAGCCCTCATAATCCTGTCATACCTGAGCGGCTTGCAGGAATATTGGACCCTTGCCCAAGGGCCTAAAGGCCTGCATTCCCTTACCTCTATGGAAGGATGGGGACGTGGGCTCTATGGAGGCCATATGGATGTGGTGACGCTTTGGTCATGTCCAGTATGTGAACAAGTAGTAAGTGAAGGCATGACCCAAATCCTCTCTGCAAGGGTGCTGATGTCGCAACCATTCTTTGTAAGGAAGAAGGATGTTCCAGAATGTTCCAGAGTCATGGTCAGATAGAAGGAGAGTGGGCCAAGGAACCTAAGGACTGTTTTTGTCATGTGTGTTCTGCTTTGCATTGTGTGCCTAGTCTGTAGAAGAGAAAGCTGGCCCTTTTTCTGCTTTAAGAGGAGGTGACTGACTGTTTTAAGAACAATTTAGAAGTTGGCCTTAATTTGAACTTGGCACCTTGGGAAATAACTTATTTGCTAAATTTTATAAAACAGAGAACTGGCTAGTAAGCCTATTTTCCTTGTGTGTCCTTTTTAATGAGAGATTTAGCTGTGAGCAGAGAGGCGAGTGGAGCCCTCCATGGCAAGAGCAGGGAGGGCAGTGCCTGGACAGGAAGGGACTCCTTCCAGGGAGGAGGCCTGGCTGAGGGCTGGAGCTCTCGGCCCAACAGTAGTAGCAGCAGCTCAATGTCTCAGAACTGAGAAGCTGAAAGCAATCATAACCTCTTTCCCTATTTTATATAAGAATTACATAAAGAATCATAGGAAGGAAGGTGATACTCCTCACATGTCAGGGTTCTTATCCTTTGTGTCACAATTGGAGTGAAGACACAGCTTTGGGTTCAGGTACTGAGCAGTGGGCTATGCAAATGACAGTACTACTATCATTAATGAGGGCTTGGTTAGTTTTAGTACAGCAGGGGCCCTGAGGGGACTAAGTGTGTGTGTGTGTGTGTGTGTGTGTGTGTGTGTGTGTGTGTGTGTGTGTGTGTGTGTTTGTGTACTGTGAGTTTCAATATTAGCCATAATGGTCTGCTGGATGGAGAAGACAAAGCATAATTTTAAGCATATAATAACCATTTAAAATAGTAGCTTTGAATATTTAGTTTGTCACACACATGTTTGCTAAATAAACACCATGTGTTTTTTAGAGAATGAAATCAGGCCAGAGAGGAGGGGAAAGGATAGGAGCATGTGGAATTCTGTTTGATGAAGACAAGCAGACTCTGTCTTTACTCCATCTCCGTGAAGACAGTCTGGACATGACTGAGAGCTGGTGGCTGTAGCATGTCCTCAGTGTCAAGTGTTTGGTAAAGCCACACAAGGCTGTCCTCTAGCAATAGCAGGCATTTCTCAGGGGTCAGACTCACTCATGGAAGGTGAAGTTCAGTCACCATAGCTCTATGGAAGAAAGACCAGGGTGTGTTCTCACAGGGAGGACCAGCCTTGTGCTGTGCTCTGAAGGGCTCCTGGCACAGGTCATGGTCTCTTGGATGAGTAAGAAGCCAGCTGTTAGATTCTTTCTGCTTATGTCTCACCAACTTTACTTAGGCATCCTGGTAAAGTTCTTAGTGAACTAAATCAGCCATAGAAAGCATGAGGTGCAGCCACCAGCCCACAAATATCCTGGATTCATACCACAGAGAATTGTGCCTTTGGAAAACTCTAGGTTAAAGGACTTTATTCTTTATATGGGCCTGAGATGAAGTACATATACTTGCAAGAATCTGGAGGGACTTTACCAAATCCCTCTTACCAGAGAGGTGCAGGCAGAATGCTGTGACTTCCTCTAAGCCTTGTTTAAGAGGAAGAGCTTCTGAATCACTTTCCCTAAGTGTTTTTTCTTTGTTTCTCTGCTTTTCCCTCTTTTTCTTCCCTAGCAAGCACTTGTACAGCTCTGGCAGTGTCTGTAAGGCAGTGTCCAGTGTAACCTGTGCGTCTGATCTACTTAAACTCATTATTATCCACTTGTTACAGATGAGGACTCAGGCATAGAGACAATCATTGAGAGGAGGTGGCAAAGGAAGGGCTTTTGATTTCTTCCTGCCAGATGGAGGAGCCGAGGCCCAGCCATGATGCGGTCTGTGTGAGGCCTTGGTGGCCTGTGGTCTGGCATCTTCATGTTTGAGCTATGTTCAAGGAGATGATGGCTACGATTGGGGCTGAGAGTGCACTTGAACATGTTCTGTCTGCCGTAACTGAAAACATATCTGCAGCCGTATTTCTTCTGTTGTAATGGTAAAATGTCAAAACATGGTTTTTTAGCACAGGCCTCATTCAGAAATGCCTCATCTCAAGGTATTTTCTGTCTCCTCACACCAAAAATGCCAATAGCAGCACCTAAAACCTGCCAGCATGTCAGGTATGGCTTTCTCTTGACATCTTTATGACTTCCTGAGTACAGGAGAGAGTCAAGAATAACTGTTAATATTTGATGAGGGTGGGCATGCTAAGATTAGGTACCTAGTAAATAGAAATATCCTTGGATAGTTGTTTAAGGAATAGACACCCTCAGATCCTTATGTCATCTTTTTCTTTGATCACAACTCGTCAGTTTCTTATTGCCTATGCTATATTACTTGCTGCTTTATTTTTAAATTAGTGTGAAAAATCTGGGCCTGTTTTCTTCCAATAATTTTTGAGAATACACCATTTACTCTCCCTGGTCTGTCTGTGGTGTGCCATAGGATTGTTCTTCATCTCTTCAACTTCCTCCTTTGAGCTGCCAACTGTGGCCCAGGAGCCCTGCGCAGGCCGCTGAGTGCTCACTGCCTAGTGACCATTGTCAGCATCTGGGAGCCCCAGTGTTGGTGGGCCTCACTTGGGTGTGACAGTGACCACTCCCATTAGAGAACCCAGATTGTCACTCCAAAGATGTCTTCGTTGGAGTTTGACTAGAGTCTACTGGGCCTCAGTGCCATCTTGTCTGGAGCAGTGTAGAGTAACTCAGGAGTTTATTTTCCCTGCCTTGCTCTTCAGAGGCACGGTCCAGGCCAAGTACAACTTGAATAACCTTCAGGAAAGCTGTGCTGTCCTTCTGTCGGCCGCTGTCTTTGAAAATTGCCTGCAGAGTTAGTGAGCAGGAACAGTTAAGATTTACAAACGATGATGAAGCTTGTCATGCATCTTTCACCATCCATCACCCCGGAGCCGGGCCTGGGCGGTGAAGTGTTCTTCATAAAAACCAGCTCAGTGTGAAATACACCTCGCTGCAATGTTTACTGCTCTGAAGCTCGTCAGCGGCCCTTTATAGTAAATCCAGATTGCGATGTGACATTACAGTATATCACTGCCCGGCGCGGTGGGGTTTACACTAGGAATGAGTGCAGTGCACACCAGATGAGGTGTCCAGATTGAGTTATGTCAGAATTTGGCTGTTATATGGGGGATAGCTTTTGTTTTCTGAACACTGAAAGTTAGCTTTATATGTATTTATATTTATATATAGGCATATACTTCCTATCGTGCACATATACACGGGATATACAATATAGGCCGAGGTCAGCTACCAAATAGGCTTCTGGTGTAGAGAATGGTGACCAGATTTTATGTTCCTTCCAAACTGCTGTTCATCGAATTTGGCATAAATGGAGTCTTGGAGGGAACTAGAGTCGATTCATTGTCGAAGTTGGTTTGATCTTGCTGTGTGTAAAGTGATTGTTGTTTAACCGTCCTTTCTAACAAAACAAGGAACACTGTCTCTTGGGACTAATTCCTTCCTGTGAAGGCAAGATGAACTCCCATAGGCTGATTCCAGCATCGTTGAACACTGCCTGTCCTGAGTGTGTGCACCTGGGGAGGGCTCGAGTCACTTGCTTGCTGGTTACTTTTTGTGAGCATCAGAGTCCTAGCGCCATCTCCGTTATCTTGACGTCTGCTGCTTCCGAGAAGAGACTGATGCTACTTTAGCTTCAATCTGTAAAAAGGAAGGATCCTGCCGAATTGACTGTGTGATCAGGTTTATTTACATTGACCCTAAAGGTGCCAGTATTAAAAATGAGCTCTATAAAACGAATATTGGGAGATTACCGCAGTCTCTGCTGTCCCTAGATTGTCTACTTAACATTTTCAGATTCTCTGGTCTGTGTAGGAGAGCTGGGTAGGGGGGAGCCATTTGTGGTTACACACCTGGATCTAATTGAATCCAAGGTTTCCTCCCATTCTTACCTGCCTAGAGTCTAGGTTACTCCCCCTCCCACACACACACATAGTTGAGATGCTGAGCTGAACACAGCCTTCTTGGCTATGCTTGGCCTTACTGGTTGCTTCCTTGCAGCTGCAGTCTCCTTTCTGAGGGTTGATGAAACTTCCAACTCTGAGCTTCCTGAAGTGACCATGGGAGAGCTCCACCAAGTGTATGGTGCTGGTCTCTAGGGAGGTAGAGTAGCCTGAAGCTGCCCATCAGCTCTCATCCCTGCGGAGGGAGAGAATGGTTCCAGTGATGAAGCCAACAGATGCAATCTCTTCATAGAGATTTTGAGAGAAAACAGGGAATCCAATTTAATTTATATTTCAAACAATAAAACATGCTTAATATAATCCAAATATTTTATCATCCTAAAAGTTATTTGTTGTCAGTGAAACAAACTTAATTTGGCATCTTTTTTTTTTTTTTTTGTGTGTGTGTGTGTGTGTGTGTGTATGTGTGTTTCCTCTCTGTCCGGCCACTTATGCTTTGGGCACATCTTGTCTGAATACCCTGGGAGGGAGGGAGGGAGGGAGGGATGGAGGGAGGGACGGAGGGAGGGAGGGAGGACAGAAATGGGAAGTGGATCAAACAGAGGCCATGTTCTCTGAGCATTGTTTGCAGTTGCAGAATTGTTTTTATCTCCTCCAGAATGTTCCAAGAGGTGGTGCTGATCATGCTTGGAATACTTTTCTTATGGAGTTGAAGCCATTTCACTGGTTTCTCAAAAAACATATATCTGGATCATAATTTATTCTTGGCCATTTTAATTGCATTGTTGTACCCAGAAAGGTCAAGAGAATCATTCTTTTCCTTTATATTTTATGGTTTTGCTACATCAGTAAAATATTAAATGAAAGTTAACCCATTCTCTCTCAGAATTCAGATGGAAACCTGTACTTCTTCATCTTGTTGGTTGTCCCCTGACTGACATTTTGCTTGGCATAGCATGTGGTTTTTTAAGCTGTTCTGCAGGCCAGTTCCTCAGTGTCTTTCTCCTTAACATCCCCCCTTTGTCTGCGTGCCTAGTCTGTGCCCTAGGAGATGACCCGGGCCTGGCAGGGCTGCAGTAGTCAATGAAAGCCAACAGTGTCTTCGGGACACACTATTTTCCTTTTCTGTGCACTGAGCAGTCTTGCCACCAGAGTAGTGCTGTGCCCTGTGGTCTTGCTCTTAAGGCTAAAGGCAGATTTCCTTCTCTAGCTGCAGAAGTTGGGGTTCCCGCCACACTGGATAGGTGCTCCACTGTGCAGCCTTCCCCAGGCGAGCTGCACTTCTGTTACTTAGGTGGCTCTAGAGGGGGGATGGGGCTGATTTGTTTGTTTATAACAGCTTTATTGATATATATTTCACATTCCATAAAGTTTACCTTTTGAAGATGTACAACTCAGTGGTTTTTAATACATTGACAAAGTTGTACAGCTACCACCACTGTGTAGTTCCATAGCGTTTTTATCATCCCAGAGAGGATGTGCACACCCATCAGCAGCCGCACTCTGCTCTCCCTCCCTCCCTGCAGCTCTGCTTTCTGCCTCCATGGATCTGATTTATGGATTCGTGGGTGTTTTTTTTTTTTTTTTTTACATAGTCCTGGGGACGGAATCCACATGATTTGGTAAATGCTCGACCACTCAAGCAGCAGTTTTTCTATTTCCCAAGAACTTCATCAAAAAGAGACAGTCGGAATTATGTGTCTAGTTAATCTAATCTAGCATCAGTTTTAAGATTTGTCCATATTGTAGTATGTATCAAGAGAGCGCTTCATTCATTTCAGTGGCCAAATAACAGCCCATTACATGGAGGGGCTTGTTTTAGTAGTGTGATATTGAAAACTGCAAAACAAACCTCAGGCTTTTTTTTGTTACAAGTGTATTTTATCTTGTTTTATTAAGTTCCCAGCTCTCTTAACTGACCACCTGAATATGTGTAATGAGCAGAGCCTGTTTTGTGAAATGAGAGGAATGTGGCGTGCATGGACCATGAACAATCCAGGGTGTGTAAGCTCGCGTTTTATGCTGATGCTATTTGTTTTAAGTCTGCTCAGGCTTCCATAACAAAATACCACAGATGTAATGTTAAGAAACAGAAACTTGTTTTCACAGTTCTGGAAGTCCAAGATAAACCTGTTGTCAGGGTTGGTTTCTTGGAAGGCCCCTGTCCTTTGGGTATGCACTGTCATCTTATTGTATCCTCACAGGTTCTCTCTCTCTCTCTCTCTCTCTCTCTCTCTCTCCCTCCCTCCCTCCCTCCCTCCCTCCCTCCCTCCCCCCTCTCTCTCTCTTCCTCTCTCTCTCTCTGTGTTTTCTGATCTCATTTCTTACAGGGACTGTAGTTTGATCACACTATGACTTCCGGTAACACTACTCACTGCTCATCTCCCTAAAGCTCTCTCTCAACAATCAGCCTCAATTCTCATTGAGGGACTAGGCCTTCATCAGTGTTGGTGGGGAGGAGAGAGGAACAGTCATTCTGTAGTACCATTGAAGGGTGCCAGATGCTCAGACAGGGGAATTTCTCAGTTGGAAAATTCACCTGCCACATAGCCACCCCCCACTCATACCTGGAGCTTTTTAGATTGTTGCCCTTTATTTCCTCATTCCCACCCCTCATATAATTCATATAAGTTGATTTCTGTTTTTTTTTTTAATATATGAATTTGGGAAAATGATTTGATTTCTTGCCATTTTCATCTTTGAACCATTCTATATAACTTTGGATAATTTAGCTCTGATGTACTGCAACAGATGTGAGTTTTGTGGGTAAGCATGGCAGGGAATTTAGGCTTCCATAGTAGGAATGTGAGAGAGAATGGAGTGTCATTTCCTGGGGTTATGAGGCACCAGTACAAAGGTGACTTCAGACTCAATCTGGGGTTAGTGTCCACAAACTGGCTGTTACCTTCAGAGCAGCCACTTAGGGGAACTAATCTCTCACGCTCTGTAGCACTTTGACACAGCTCGTTTTGTCTAATCCTAACACTGATCTTATTACGTTGTGGGAGATAGTTTTTCTTCTGACACAAACCAGTTTTGTAGGCAACTGGGTGTCCTGCAACTCAATTCAGTGCTGACACTAGAGAGCTGGAGTTAGCCCAAAGTTTGTAGGTGAAGGGCTGGTCCCATGGCAGCACCCCATTTCAGAAAGAGTGCCCAGGCTGCCCTGAGTAGATTTCTCCCTGGCTGACTACAAATTTGGGGGTTCTTACAACCCTCATCTTGGGCTTAGTCATGTACTAATGAACTCATAGAACTCAAAATGCTTTAGCTACTTTTTGCTCTAAAGAACTCATCTGGGACATTTGAAAAGAGTGCTACGTAGACAAGGTACTGAGAGTGAGCTGGGCTTGAGGACACAGAGCCGCCATGTCTCTGGAAGTTCTGAGTTTCTAGTCAAGGCCTTTCTAGAAATGAGCTGTCAACCCGAAGGGAGGGACCCACTAGGAGTTACTCATTAGAACAGAAGGCTCCTGTCACCCTTGTCACTCAGGGAGCTCAAGGATTTTAGTAGCTCTGTGTCAGGAACTGGCACAAATATCTTTCTGTAATACAACAGGTAGGTAGAGCAAAAATCACAGACCCTGTTTTCAAGATGAGCAAATCGCCAAAGAGACATATAGGTAACGCTGGGTGGAGCAGTGCTATGGCATGAATGCCCCTTCGAAATGCATGTTGAAATTTCATTGCCAGTGTGACATCTTTAAGAAGTGATTACTTCTTAATCCACTCAGAAATGGATCTTCAGCATTGGGAACAGTAACTGCAGAGGCTCATAATGGGCCAAAGTGATAGTCAAACACTTAGCCATGACGGTGACATCTGTATGCCCCCTCCAAGGCTCAAGGACTATCAAAAAGGAGCAGAAAGAATATAGGAGCCAAAGGAAGGTGGGGGAGTGGTACGGAACCCTGACTTCAGGGTATGACATAGCTGTTGTACTCTTGATCCTCTAGCTACTGTGATTTATCTGCAAGAGATGAGGTCCTGAACATCCTGTCTTAGAGTGGGGAAGAGCTCACAAGGCGTCAGTCTTCCCTGAAGACCTAAATGTAGTTAATGTTGAAAGGAGAGAGACATTTTCTTTAGTGGGAAGGTGTCCATGCTCCTATAAACAACGCCTCACCCATGCTCAAGTAAGCTACCCTAATGACACTCTTTGGATCATCAGAAAACCCCAGGAAAGTAGAAAAGGCACTAGTTGGAAAGGGGAAGGGGCTCAGTGAGAGTGGGAGGAGGAAAAAGAGAATAATGGGATAAATATGATCAAAATGCATTACATACACATATCAAAGCATCATAATGAAGGCCATCCTGTATAATTAATACATGCCTATAAAATGAATTAGGGCTGATATTGTAGGAGTGGGTTAGTTGCCTTAGGAATGAACTCCCGACAGAAGTAGGAGCTCCCTCATTCTCTGCTGGCTTGGTGCACTCGCCTCTCCCAGGGGATGACAGGATGCGGGCCCTTGCCATAGCCTGCCTACAAGGTGTTCCTCAGCTTCCAGCCTCCACGACTATAACCAAATAACTCCTGATCACTAGAAGCTACCCAGTCTCAGTAGTTTGTGATGGCATTAAAAAAATAAAGGCAAGCTCTGGGTGTTCTCTGCCGACTCATTTCTCAGGGATAGTTGCCAAACTCAGGCTCCAATTCCAAACTCTTGCCTTCAGTCTGGTTTTTACCCACTCCCTCTAGGAAAGCAGCCTCCCAGCCTTACAGGACTACTGAATTTTAATCAAAGATCTAGTTCTCCGTCAGGCCAGCACATGACACATTTTCAGTAGCCAGACATGGCTAGAGACAGACGTGGAAGAGTGCAGGAATAGAACACGTCCATCATATAGAATGGTCCATTAGATAGCACTTTTAGACTTTTCTGTTGACAGGAAGAACAGCCCAGTGTTTAAAGCTAAGAACAAAGACATGAACATAACTACCATGCATTCAACAGACATCATTGAAAAGTTTGACTTTTGTGAGAACATCACTCCTTATTCAAATAACCAGCCGGGTTGGGCAGGTGTTACTGAGTGAGTGTTGACAAACCCTGGCTGCTCCTTGGACCTAGTCTGCGATGCAGACACTCTCTTTTTTAAATAGATGGAAGGTGACTAACTAAAGCAAAATGTGGTTGATCTCGGTCCAAGAATCAGTGCTTGCCCTTGGTGGAAAACTTGCCTTCTAGCTTGGGGGTACCACGTGAGCTGTGGATACTTGGCAAGGATTGTTGGCATTCAAACCAAGGTCTGAAAAGTGGCATTTATCCCTGATATGTGAGTGACATGTTTTGTCCCATGTCTGTGGGTGCCTCTGCATTCTGTTGATGGTGTCTTTTGATGTACAAAAGTTTATAAATGTTGATAAAGTCCAGTTTGCCTCCATTTCAACTGCTGCCTTTGCTCTTGAAGAAAGCCAAGAAAGGATTGTAAACCCTATAGTGAAACTGTGTTCTCTGTCGTTTCTGTGAGAGGTTTATGGTGTTAGCTCTTTTGTTTAAACCAGGTCTTTGATCCACTGGGAGCTAGTATTTGTATGGGGTGTGTAGATTACTGTCCACCTGCATTCTTTTCCATGTGGATATTTCCCACATGGAAATCACTGTCCTTTCCCTCGCTGCATGGTCCTGGGAGAGGGATGGAAGGAAGCCAGACACGTGCCAGGCCTTTCCTTTCCCTATGAGCAGCAGAGATGATCAGACTGGGAAGCCAGGATGCTATGGGCTGATGACAGCAGCTCAGGTGGCTGTTTTCCTTTTGTCAGTGGTCTCTCCTGAATCTTTACTCCTGGCAGTACGGAAGTAAAGGAGAATAGGCTAACAAGGGAATGGAAGCCTTCCAAAGTTGGAACTTATGTACAACAGTGAGAAGAGCTGCCTGATTGTCCATTTTAAAAAAATGGCAGTAATTAGGGTTTTTCTCTTTGAAAGTGGCACATTTTTGTTTGTTTTGTTTTGTTTTGTTTTGTTTTGTTTCTTGAGGCAGGGCTTCTCTCTCTAGCCCAGGATGATCTGGAATTCACTCTGTAGTCTCAAGGTGGATTTGAACTCATGGTGATACTTTTACTTCTGCCTCCTGAATGCTGGGATTAAAGGTGTGTGCCACCATGCCCAGCTAAGTTTTTTTTTTTTTTTTTTAGGGAGGTGGTCATGTTTTAAAAACCTGGTTTGCCTCCCTAGTGGCAGAGACCTGATAACCTCAGGAATCTTGCGGGGAAATGGCTAAGGACACAGCAGACAGGGTGATGATAAAGGCAGGCTGGTTGCAGCTTGACGTCAATCACCCCTTAATGTTTAAAGAGGCAAAAAGTCAATGTGTAGTAGTTTTAATTTGACACACTGGGACTGAGCGTGTAATCGCTGGAGGGGACAGTTAAGTGGTGCTGTGTGTCAGCCCGTGTGCGTCTGGCTTCATGCTAAGCACTTTCTGATGAGTGATAAATTGGGTTAAATACCAGCCTAATTGCTCCTTCCACACACCGTTGTCCTCCTGTCTAGTACAACATTTCTATCAGCACTTGCCTGAGGCTGTGTGGGTTTATGCTGCAAAGAGAGTCCTGTGATTTTCATGAATCAATGTTGTCTTTGGAAAAGCAGCTGCTACAGCCCTAAGTGGACTATAATAAATTACACCCTCTCCAGACCCATTGGAATAAATCAGAACTGTTTCTATCCATCCAAGTGGTCCTTTGAGCATAAGTGACGTTTTGTTTACTTATCAAGCCAAATGTTTGTCTTCAGGAAATGGAAGTGAACGATTTGTTTTTTTTTTTTTTTAATCCTGTAAATTGCACTTAGCTGCTGTTAACCAGGGAGGAAATTCTGTATATACTTAGATGGAAGAGTCATTCCCTCCATTGCCAGTGAGTGAAGTTATCCCAAAGTCATTTACAAGGCCAGAGGCATGATGGTAATTATACCAACTTTTAAATGTCAGCTTGTCTCAAATCACTACCTCTGTGATTGTTATGGGTGCCCGTGCATTTGGATAGCAGAAGTTTCTGTTTCTCTTTAGACTGCTTTCCTATGAGCACAGCCTTAGGAAGGTTGGGTGCCCCTTGGTCTTTATTTGCTTTGGAAGTTGAGAAAACTCTGGAAATGGGTGCATTTCTTTTGCAAAGTTGACTGACCAGACCTTCTTGGCGAACTTAAAACAAAAATTTTCTTCAGCAGTATTTTATAAATTTCTGTACCTGTCACTTCCTTAGTTAAACTTCTAAGTATTTTCTTTTTGATGCCATTGTAAAAGGAATTGTTTTCTTAATACCCTTTTTGGGTAACTTATTTCTAGCATTCACAAATGCAGCTGAATTTTTTGTGAGTTGATTTGGTAGCCTACAACTTTTTTTAATTTAATTTGTTAGCTCTAATAGTTTGGTGTGTGTGTGTGTGTGTGTGTGTGTCGCGCGCGTTCCTGCTCAAGTATTCAGGATTTTCTACAGTTTTGATTATGTCCTCAAGCCAGGCATGGTAGAACAGTTTACAATCTCAACACTTGGGGGGGGGGTTGAGGCAGGAGGATCATGAATTCTAGGCCAGCCTGGGTTACCAGAGCAAGGCCCATCTCAAAAGAAAAAAAAAGAAAGAAAGAAAAAAAAAAAGAAAAGGAAAATTATATACTCTACAAATAGATAATCTTACATCTTCGTTCTGGTCTGTGGGCCTTTTTTCTTGCATATTTGCTCTGATAGAACTTTTCCATCTAGTACCAAGCTGACTGGAAGTGCTGGAAGTGTGAGCACCCTTGCGTTTCTGATTGCCAGAGAGAAAGCTATTCTTTGGCCACTGAGTGTGATGGTAGCTGTGGGGTTTTCCACATGGCTTTCACCTTGTTGAGCACAAGTCATCTTGTTTCCTTTTCTGGACTGAGGCTGGGGTTGCCTTTCACCTGCCCCTCACTCTCCCTTGTTTCGTTGCCCCACCCCACAGCATTCTAGCACAGTCCCTAAGTGACACCCATTCATCCTCCTCGCCTCCATGGCTGCTCTATCCTGTCCCAGCACTACTCGCCTAGAATCTATTCTGCATGGTCAACTTTCTCCTTGGGAGTGTCTCAGACCACAGTTACTCACCCTGTGCTCCTGAGACCATTTACCAGGCCAACAAGGACCTTTAGACTGATCATTCCCATTGAACTTCCTCCCAGGTTGAACCATTTGCTAGGAGCAATCTTAACTCTGGCCTAAAACTTACCAGCTTCACTCACTCATGAATGCCTTTTCTTTATTCATCTCTAAAACTCACAAATAAGTGACAAGGGAGCAGTAGTACTCTGCTGCTTTGCAGTATGGAAGTTTCCTGCGCATGCTCACAACATCTCATCTGGTTCTTTGTTACATACTCTTTCTCTTCGTCTCTTCTCTCAACTTTATTTCTTTGTTGGCACTTACTGAAGTGTGTGGCCTCCTGATGAGGGCTTTGTGTTGTTCTCATAAACCTTTCAGTGCTTCATACGTTACTAATCACTATTTTAACAAGTGCAATATGAGATCACTGCAGAAAAAGTCAAGTGATGTAGAAATACCATAAATAGAGCCATAGGTTTCATAATTTCTTTTATAAACTTCAACCTCCATGTATGCTCTAATCCTTGGTAATACCTACAAGAAAGTACATTATACTGACATAAAGATAGGCATAGAAACCAAAGTGATATATATATATCATATATATATATATGGAGCCCAGTAATGATCCCTGACACTTACATATGTGGTTTAAATAATTTTTGTCAAAAACACTGAGAGCTTTCAAAGGAGAACATTGAGTAAATGGTTCTAGCACCATATACAAGAAGCTAATTCAAATGGATCAGAGACAAATGATGACGCCACTATGTGAATCTCAGAAAACACAAGGCAAAGGTTTCATGACCTAAATCTGAAGTGAGAAGTAATTCAAGGGTCCATCACATATGAGTGGATAATGTACCTGTGGTATGTGCATACAGTGACTATTGTTCAGCTTTAAAAAGGGAAGTGAAGCCTGACATGAGACAACATGGATACTAAGTGAAAGAAGCCAATCAAAAAAGGTAAATATTATTTGGTTTCCTTTAGATATAGTCAAAGCTCCTAGAGGCAGAAAGTAAAATGGTAGTCACCAGGGACCAGAGAGAGAAGTGCATGGATTCTTGTTCTGTGAGTACAGAGTTTCAGGTATGCAGCCATTACTTTCTCTTTGCTGGATAAGACACCCATCCAGAAGCAACTTATAGAAGGAAAGGGTTTATCTCTGGCTCCAGCCTTAAAGGGACGTTTCATCAAGGCAGAGAAAGCATGGCAGGAACAGATAGTCAGGCATCACATCTCCATATCAGCAGAGAGGAAATGGGCTAAGTGTGCTGAATGAGGCTAGGCTGTAACACCCTAAGGTCTGTCTCCTCAGTGACACACCTCCTTCAGCAAGGCTCTACCTTCCAAAGGCTCCACCACCGGGACTATGAGGCTTAATCACAAACATATGAGGCCCTAGTGGACATCTACATTCAAACCACCACAAGTGGAAAGAGGGAAAGGTCTAGGAGAGGGAAGGCAGTCATGGTGGCACACAAATTTTAAAAAATGACTTAACTGCCACTGTATCCACAAAAATGGTTAACATGGCAAATTCTATATAATTTTACCACAATAAGGAAGGGATTATTTGGTATTTTTGCAGTTATATCCATAAATGACCTTGATTTTTCATGCTAGTTTATTGTATCCCTGTCATGTTTGTTATCATAGAAGCTTACAGATAATAAGTACATAGGATAAAATTAAAGTTGTTCACCTTCCTATTAAGTGGCATAAGAATGGTCATGTAATGCTGCTTGGATACAATTTTCCATGAAGCCATCCAGGCCTGGGTTGGAAATGGATAGTAAGTAATTTTTTAGATTTACTTTTCTGTTTCTTCTATGGTAATCTTTTTTAAAATGATGGGGTCTCCAGTGTGTGTGTGTGTATGTGTGTGTGTGTACATATGTGTGTGTACATGTGCATATGTGTGCACATGTAGAAGCTAGAGGCTTGAACCTGCTAAAATTCTTTACAAGATTACGTTTGAAAATGGTCTGGTCAAGACCAATTCCAGGAAAGAAACTGAGTGATTAGTGGGATTAGACCACTGACATTTTTCCTCCAGAATCCTCACATGATCAGTGTACACACATGCACAAGAGCACACACACACACACACACACACAAAACCTTTTCTGACTTTCAGCAGCTGACTGACCTCCCTTCCCTCCTTTGAGAGCAAACAGTTTGATAAATAACATGGTAAAATAATAATGATTTTATGTCTTAGTCGTCTTGAGTATTTGCTTTTTAACAGGAGACTGGTGTTTATTCTGAAGAAACGAGTATTTAATGATGGAATTTCTGTTATTTCGGTCTTCAGGTAGCAGGCATATTTTGAGGCCAGACTCTTGCCCTCTAACCTCAAACCACTGTTGCGTAAGTCACAACCTTTTTTACACACTTGGAGCCAAACGTGACTTTTGGCTTTGGGAATCGCTTAGACTTTGCTATATTCCCAATCCTATGTTTTGCTCATATCACTTGTTTATGATACTAAAGCATGCACGCCAGAGCATTGCTATGAATCTGTGATGCTTCAAGCTGACATTTGTGTGGTGAGTTTTATTCTGGTTGTCATCTGCATGTTTTGAAGATGCATGACCACTTACTAAGTCAAAAAGATGACTTAGTAAACCTAGATTGTTGCCTAAAACGCACATCTCCAGATGGCTTATTTAACCTAAGGAATTGTCCATACCTCTGTTGGTTACAGACTTTCTGTACTAAAACAAACTGAAAGTGATCATGAAACCCACTACGAGTTTCAGGTTAGATATTTTCACAGTAGCGTTTAATGTTGCTCATTTTAACAATCTAGACAGAGCCCAGTTAATGATTGGTCTTCCATCATCATTGGCATCAGCCATTTCATCTTTTCATCAGGATGAAACTTGCTTCACAGCTTTCTTTCTTTCTTACTTACTCATTTCAGAGGCACCCTTTAAACCAGAAATTTAAAAGAAAACAACCCCAAATCTTAAAGACCATTTTAACTCGGCTCCTATTTCTGAATGTATGTCTGTAACAGCTTTACTTTTGCTCTTTACTTTCTCTCTAGTTTCTGGCAGTTTGCTTTTCAAAAGGAAATGATTTTTTATCAGATGCAATCTTGGTGTAGTGTTGCTGTTGGTTTTCTCTTCATATTAACTAATAGTTGCTTCAAGAGCTAAATTCTTCATGCCAGACCTTTTGCCATGAAGTCACACGCAGGCGTGTGTTTCTACAGAAATTCAGAGTTCCCTTGGATTGTTAGTATAAGTGTTGCAGTAGGCAGCATATTGCTCCTCTGTGTGGCTGTTGGTCTCAGAGATCCTTCATGTTAGGACAGGTAGGTCTTCTCTCTTTTTCTGACTGGCACATGCCTTCCCTTTCCACCCCTCATGCATGGGGTCTGGATGGATCATCATTTATTGGTTAATGTCCTCATTTTGACTCTCTCTCTCTCTCTCTCTCTAACAAATATCAAACAAGTGCTACTATCCTCTTTTACCAATGAACCAATGTTTTTGTGGAGACTCTTCTGGGATGTTCTGAAGGCTCTATTAAATACTGCTAAATTCAGCCCAAGTCCAGCTGCATTCATGGAGGCCGTGTTCTTTGCCATAGCAGTATCCATCCTTTACATTTTTGTCTGTGTGGTGGGTGGAAAGTGAGGTCTAGAGGTTTCCGTTTCCATCTCCACGGGTCAGAGCATGGTGAGGGAGCCCTCACTCAGCAGAGGGCAGTGCTGGAGGGGTTGGGTAACTGGACAATTTCTCCCCCACTGCTCCTGCCTGGCCCTGCAAGCCAAGTGCAAGGGTGGGTCACAGGCGGCAAGACAAGCCCCTCCAGCACAGTCCACCTCTGCTAACAGCCTCGGAATCCCAATCAGTCTCGCATAAACACGCCAGCTCTGAACACGAAGAAGTGCTAGGAAGAGAGCAGCGATTTTCATCTCTCACAACCACTTGGTCATCACTAGCAGATTTAGATAAGAGACCCACCCCCAAAGAGGAGTTTACAGAAGAAGGCAAGTTTACAGGTCTCTCGTGTCAACATGGTGGAGGCAATTATAGGAAGGATGGGGGATATGTCCTTTCTAAGCTGGTGTGCTTTCACGGTGCCCAGCAGGGACTACCCTGGACAACCTCCTAGACTCAGAAAACAACAGTGAGTGACAGTCTTAGACTGAGCCATCATGATCCTCCAGAACCAATAATGTGAGGAAATGCATGGCATGGGTAGCTAATGATCTGATTTCAACCAAGCTTTTTCATGACTATCACCTGGTTATGAGGCGGCAGCTGTCACCATGCCACTGGATGCCGCTCTTCTACAATGGCCTGAGCATGGGGGAATTGAACCTCGTCCTATTTAGCAGCCGAGTCCCAGTGATTAGAAAGAGTTTAGTTGGTTATTGACAGGAAACCTTAATGTCTCTGTTAGGGATGGAAAGGCCCTAATTTCTTGCTTCGGAAGTAATCACTTGATGCTAAATTGCCCAACTCTGTTTTGTACTCCA
Source organism: Zapus hudsonius (assembly GCA_004024765.1). NCBI lineage: Eukaryota > Metazoa > Chordata > Mammalia > Rodentia > Dipodidae > Zapus > Zapus hudsonius. Next base: position 43,411 of record PVHP010006241.1, on the reverse strand, counting down.
TTAATTCTGACTTTGAACAGGCCCTTAAACCACTAGAGCTTAACAGAAGTGGAGATCTGAGAAAGCATAACACAATGATAGAATTGAAGTTCTAGACGAGAGAGGAGAAACAGGTCACTGAGCTCAACCCCTTCACTTTATAGATCTGGGAACTGAAGCCCCAAAGTAGGCTTCTCGGGGGGTCACTACTGTCCTTAGAGACACTGTCTTAATCCAAAGTTTGAGCTCTGGGTTATTAACTGTTTCTTGTTGCTCCTGTTGTGGATCTGAGCAGGAGCTGGGCTCTGTGTTAGCTTCCTTGATTGATCGGTCTGTCTCCACCATGGACCTGCCAGCTCGGGCAGCATTTCTGTTAGATGTATCAGGAGCCGATACTGCTGACCGGGAGGTGCTGGAGCTTGCTGGGGTGAATTGGTTCATTTTTCATTGTTCCCACCCTGGCTTCGTGGCAGGTCATGGGAGGTGGAGTTGGGTAATTACTTACCTACTCTGAAAACACACCTGTGCAGCTCTGGGTACCAAGTTGGCCCTTCTGGGCTGCTCTGTGCTTTGGGAACATTACATGGAGTGCAGGAGCCATGGGGCCAGTCTTGCCCTGATACCCACTTTCCCTGCTGGCTCATTCTCTCCTGTCTTCCTCTCTACTGTGTGTTTTGCTGAATAATTTTGTCCATTTAGCTGAAGACAAATGAAAGGGCAATTAAAACTCTTTACATTGTAGGACAGTGGGATTTGGGAGGAGAGCTATTTTTCTGTTGGCTCTCTTTCTCCTCCCCTCCCCCCAAAAGGTTCTTTGAACCACCTTTTCCTGACACCCCACTGACCCTCAGATCCTCCCATCCTGCAGTTCCATTTCAACCTTTCACCAGGTGCTCAGACATGTCGTCTGTCCTCTTCTGGTCTATGGGCAGCCTCCCTTCTGCCCAGGACAGACTGCCTCCTCCGCTCTGCCCTCTCTGGGCTCAGAAGGCTCTGCGCCAAGATGAGGTTTTCAAATGAAATTCAGAGGCTTTATCACAGAGACTTGTTTCTTTCTGGAACAGATGGAATCCAACCAGCAATGCAGGGTCTACCAGCCTCACTGCCTCCGTCACTCCTTTAGAAAACAGCTGACTGAGGCCTGGTTGGCAAACAGTGTCTGTGTAACACCAGTGATGGGATGGCCTTGGGGCTAAGTATGAACTGCACTCCTAAGTCCATTTCCAAGGTCATGATACACCCATCCATCAATAGTTTCCTCCCACCCTCGGTATTAATTTATTGATATTTAATGCATTTTTGCTCATACTGTTTAAAATAAAACACTTGACATGACATTGAATTACATGTAGGCACTCTGTGACAGATTTCTAGGACTCATTTGTCCTTGTAAAGGAAACTGAACCCAGTGAACGTGTCTACACAGCTCTGCCTCTGTGAGTCTCACAGTTATGGTTTTCTTATGTAGGTGATATCATGCAACATTTGTCCTTCTGGGTCTGGTTTATTTCCAGTAGCATCACATGATCCAGGTTCAGCTATGTTGTTGCAAATAGCAAGAGTTTCTTCTTTCTGAAGGCCGAATAATACGCCAATGTGTGTTGTATGCATTCTCGGTCCAGTTGCGTGTCAAGCGACATTGATTTGTTTCTGTGCTGTACTGTGAGTCATGCTGCAGGGGACAGGAATGTGAAGGTATCTCTCGGAGAGCCTGGTTTTACGTCCTTTGCTTCTGTACCCAAGAGGAGCATTGCTGGCCATACGGTGCTCTTTCTGCTGAAGAAAGAATCTGGAAGATGTGGGGATTGTGGGTCTCTTGTAGTTGTGTCTTTGGTTTATTTTTAGAAGACAAACCTGCAACTTGGCCTTCAAAGCTGTCTTCTGTAGCGGAGCCCTGGCTGTCTGGAGAGGTAATCAGGAAGCAGCTTGCATTGTGATGAAGAGGAAACCTGATGGCAGAGGACTTGAGGCAGAGTGGGCAGATGTGAAATGACCCACGGTGGACTGTGGCCTTGTGGTGGATGGTCTAGATTCAAGTGTTAAGTTCTGGCTCAGACACTCGACACTCGTGCTGTGTCCTTGGGCATGTGGATCACCTATCGGTCTCAATTCTTCCCATCTGTCCATGAGGATAGGACAGTACCCTCCCCAAAATGTTTTGGGGAAGAGGATAAACCCAGTGCCAGAACACCAGAGTGCCTCAACAAGCTGTAGCCATTATGACTAATAATTCTGCTAATAAATAACATGGGCTGTACCTCATTCCCAAGCCTGCTTACCTAAGTCAGCACTTCCCCACTCCTGCAGCGGGCTCCAGGCCTTCCTCGGGCTCCTGTTCCCATCCAACACTCTCCTTAAAGAAGCTCCCACCGTGCCAGAGCTCAGCTCCAGCAACAGCTGCTTCCTGAGGGTCCTTTTCTCCTTACTCCCATCCTTTTATTACTCCAGTAATCGTGATGCTTTCCCCTGTCGCTTGGTTGTTTCTTTTTACCTAGAAGGTTCTAAGTGCTTTTTAAATAAATAAATGACCTTGATTTAACGTGAAAAATTCTCCCCTCAACTACCAAGCACATTACTTAAATGATGCTAATATTTGTGTTTTTTCCTTCTCTGTCAGTTTTACCTGGATTGACATTACAATGACTAATATTTCCTAATGGAGATAATTAAAAGTTCATTTTATTCAGTTCTCTACCAAGTCCTTAATTAGAATTCTGAAGCCTCATTAAAGCTCTAGGCAAAGTGAGAGTTGCTGCTTGCTGGAAAGTAGATTCGTTGTAATGTGCACTCTTCAGACACCATCCCACTTCCGTTCATTTTAAACTCCCAGAAGGCATAGGAGGGAAACAGTCATCTGCCAGTTGGAATGACCTCACTGTTAAGTCATTGGAAAAGGCTGACTCTGGCACTGAGTGGAGACAGACCAAGCACAGACACAGCCTCACTCAGCTAGCATGTGTCTCTGCTGTAAATTTGAAAACTCAATAACCCGGTGTAGTAGTGCAAAACTGTAATCCCAGCATCTAGGAAGCTGAAGCAGGAGGATTGCTGGGAGTTCAAAACCAGCTTGGTCTACACAGTGCGTTCCAGATTATCAAGGCTACATAGTGAGACCATGTCTTAAAAATCAAATCGAGTCAAAATAAAACCCTGTGGCAGACAAAGTGAACTGCCCCCTTCCACTGGTCAGCAGTACTGTCTACTGAGAGATGAAGAGGATACTTTCGAAGCTTGTCCGTCTGCCTGGAGTTGACATCTCTGTGTGTCTAGAAGCTTCCTCTGTAACATGAAGAGGGTCAGAAGCACGGAGCCTGTCTATGCCCCTCGGGAGAGGGCCCAGGCTGAACTGAGGAGGAAGGCAGAAAGGACACCCTGGGAGCTGTGCAGGGATACGGCCTATCATAAAACAAGACAGAAGGGCTCAGAGGTGAGGGAGATGTGGATGTCAGGCAAACATGGCAGAGCTCCCCTTTCTCCTGACTTTCTAAGCACTTTCTGATGACCTTCCCCATTCTGAGGGAGTGGGACAAGGAAGGGGGACTAGTGTCAATGGAAAGCCTGTTTGATATCCTCCATGTTTACTGACAGAATTCGTTAACAGTGGTGTTGATGTTTCCTTTGATGGATGAGGAATTGAGATTCAGAGCTGTTCAGTGATATCTGGGGTCATGTCATTAGAAAGTGACCAGCTAGATTTTGATCCCAGGTGTGTTTGATCACACCTTATGAGAGATTGACTTGTTTTATTCCCAAGTAGATTTTCTGTTGCGAGAACCATTGGGCTCAGAGCAGAAGCTCGGTAAATGGACCCTGAATTAAGGTAGAGTCTTAGGTAGTTTGGGGGGTAGCTGACCTTGTGATCCCAGGAGTACTCTGCTCCCTAACAGAGTATTCAGTGTTGAACACCTCAGAAGAAATAAAATGGCCTAAAGTTTATACTGTAAGAACTGTGGTGCCATCCCAGGGTGAGGCAGTTTGCATTTCTGATTCCTAGGAAGCTTGCAGATCACTGGCAGGGGTGGTGGGGGGTGGCATTTCCACAAGTGTGCTGTAAACTGGTCTCTTCCAGGATGACTGGTTCTTTCTGCAGTGAGCAGATTACTTCAGCTTGAAGAAGCTGAGGTCGCCATTTGTCATGGGCTTGATCTGCCCAGTGCTTCGAAGGCAGGCAATCGCTCGGGGGTGCTGGACTTTCACTCTTGTTTTCAAATTAAAGATTTAATTACAGTCTTCACTGAAGATGAACCAAGTGTGAAAATACCTGATCTCCTTGGAATGTGGGGCTGGGGAGGAGTGTGGGGGTTGGAATTAGTGCCTGGGCATTTAAATACTTTTAATAGTAGCATTAAGGGCGAAATTAATTATATTGTGACCAAATGTTGGCTTTCTGGTTAGCCAGAGGCAGAGAAAATTTATATTCATGCTGTTGATCTTTTTCTCTTTCTATTTTTTGCATGCGTGTGTGTGTGTGTGTGTGTGTGTGTGTGTGTGTGTGTGTGTGTGGTATATACAAGTGCATGTGTCCTTGCAGTGCCCTGTATACTTGCCTCAGTGAGGATCAGTTGCTGTGGTGGCCAAGGCTTAGAAACAGAGAATAACAGGTATGGAGAAGTTGTACCCTTGTGCCTTGCTGGTAGGAGGTAGGAGTGCAAAATGGCACAGCTGCTGTGTAAAATGGATGGGCAGTCTTTTAAAAATTAAACAAGGGTTGGAGAGATGGCTCAGCACTTAAGGTGCTTAATGCCTTAAACTTAAAGCCTAATGACCCTGGTTAAGTCCCCAGTTTCCATATAAAAGTCAGATACACATCTGGAGTTCGTTTGCAGTGGCTAGAGGCCCTGACATGCCCTTTCTCTCTCTGTGTCTCCTCTCCTCTCTCCTCTCCTCTCTTCTCCTCTCCTCCCCTCTTCTCCCCTCCCTTCCCCTCCCCTTCTTTCCTCTCCCTTTCCCTTCCTCTCCTCATCTCTGCTTGCAATAAATAAATAAATAAATAAATAAATAAATAAATATTAAACAAAATTTCCATATGACCTAGCATTTCTACTTGGTATTTACCCCCAAACAAGGGAGAGCAGGGTCTTGGGGGGATGTTTGTAAACCCCTGCTTAGAGCAGCACCCCAACAATGGACACACTCAGATGGCCATCAGTTGGTAGCCAGGTATAGGATGCATACTACACTGCACAGTGCATTCACCACTCTTTGAAGGGAGGACAGTTGCCACATGCTCTTATATGGATGACCCTTGAGGACATTATGCTAAATGAAATAAGCCCAACACAAAAGACAAGCAGCACGTGGTTCCGTGCAGGTTGAGTCACAGGAGTCACAGAGACAGTGGAATGGGGCTCTCGGCAGAGCGGGGTGAGGAGAGAAGGGGAAGCCATCACTTAGTGGGCACAGTTTTGATTCAGAAGGTTTAAAAAAATATGTTCTGGAAATGGATGGTAGTGAGGTCACACACTGAGAATGCATTTGCTGTCCACTGAGGTGTACATACGAGAATGGTTAAGATGGTTTTATGTTACATCTGTTTTGTAAAACTCAGAAAACTGAATCCCGAGAAGGAAAGCCATGTGTTCACCAAGGACAGGAAGGGTGAAATGAACAATGGCTTCACGCTGTCACCTGCCTTTCCTTGTTTGAGTTCAGAGCCGATCTCTGGCCTGTCCCTGGGCTTCTCACCCAGAGACCATCACTCTTTATGCTAGAAGCCCCTTCAAGGCCACGGCTAGGGTTGGCTTCAGATGGGGAGGGAAAGCGCACTTTTTGTTTTCAGTACTGGCAATGGAACTCAGCATGCTAAGCAAGAGTTTTACCAGGGAGCTGCCTCCCCTTGGGCCGGCCCAGCTTTTCTTGAAGGCACACTAGAATACCTGGGGCAAACCCTGAATGTGTGCTGGCCTCTCCAGGAACAGTTAAAAACCTGGAAGACACCTGAAAAGGGAGGACACATTCTTGGAATGCCTGTATTGCTCACCATCAAACCCTTTTAAGGTTGCAGTCCTTTCTTGGAAGCTAACTGGACAGAAAGCAGTTTTGGTGAAAATACTTTAAGAATCTATATATTAAAATATTTTAGGGATTGAAGTCTTAAAGTATACAAATACTCTTTGGGAAAAAATGTGCACTCTGTGCTGTTACTGTTTTGAATGTCTCTGTGTGATAGCTTATTATTATTATTATTACTATTATTTAGAACCTTTGGACAAATCATCCATATCATCATGCCCCTCCTCCTACCCCCATTCTGCTGAGGACCCTCCTCAGTGGGATTGCTGATAACCTCTGGAGTGGGGGTTATGAGATGTGAGAGCATCAGTCAGTCGGTGGGAGAGGGGTAGGCAAAACCTCTGGATTTTCTTTCCCACACTGTTGCTCTTAGTGTCTTTCTGCCTTTTCGTCCGCAAGTTTCTCTGAGCCTTGGTGGGAATGCTTTAAGTCTATTTTAGTGTTGAGCTCTCAGCAACTTCTGGATTACTGCTATTCCTTTTTAAATTTTATCTCTGTTCACCCTTAGCGTGAACCATTCCAGAAGAGTGGGCTTGCTTCTGTAATATGAACTGTCTCGCTCATCCATGATGTCTGGGGGTCTAGGTGTAAAGTAACTTGTGAAACTTGGATTAGGCATGTAGCTTCCTGTCTGGAAATACTTGAACTTTTCCTGTCCTGATTTCACCTGGTAGATGTTGTTTTTAGAGGTGTCCTGTGTTTGCTTGTTTCTTCTACATTAACAAAAAGTATCACTCACGACTAGTCTGACATCTCTAGAGATACTAGTTCTAAAGAAACAGAAGGAAACCTCTGGCTGGCATAGTCTGGTGCATCCTTTGGTAGATCTGCCAGATGCTCCGGAAAAGGAGGCTTCCTGAGAATGCAGGTGAACTCGGTGCCTCCCGCCATCCTCTACCTGCTAGTACGACACTAGGCCCAGTGTTCACTTGCAAACAATAAGCTGCAATTTCCTATAAGTCCTGCTTGAGAAATGCCTCATGAATGTTCTCTCCTGACCACTTAATTACAAAATCCTCAGAATATTTTTGAATAAATGACACATTGCCTAAAACTCACAGGGTTGAAGCTTCAGTCTTCAATGTTCAGTGATGGGCTTTCTCACAGGTGATGTAATTGTAGTGAAAGGCTGGTGGCTGCTCAGCCTAGATTAAGCAGAAGCCTGTAGGTCATTTCGGGCTGTAGGTTAGAGGATGCTGCTCATGTCATTGTGACCAGCTCACCTGACAGTGTTATCAAACTGTAGCCTTCACAACTACCCAGCAAGTTTGGGACTTGTCTCACCCTTTCAGAGTGGAGTGCAGGGGATTCTTTCTTCTACAAGGCTCCTCTAAAAGTTTCTCTTACTGTAAACTATCTGGACAAGGCTAACCCCCTTCTAGAGTGGTAGACTCACAGGCTGCTAGCTCGTGGGTTTGTCCTTCAGATCTGAGAAAACAGCTTTCCAGAGTCAAATAATCAATCTCTTCTATGTGCCCTGAATAGCAACATCTTTGCCTAGTTGACCATAGATACCCTGACAATCACGTACATATTAACTGTTTTCAAGTGCAACTGCATGTGCATGACCAGTCCAGTCGTGGCACCCATATGTGGACTTGAACTTGAGCCCTTTTTCTCATTGCTGAATCCCATAGGACCCTGCCTCTCTCCACCCTGCTGCCCCTTTCAGTAAGAGCCTTACTCCTTAGGCTATGCATGGAGTCACTGTGCAGTACATAAAGGCAAAACTAAATAAAAGATTTGCACTTAAAATTCTCAGAACTGGGTTTAGACTTGAGACTCTTCCTGCCAATAGGTGACTTTGCCCTGTTTCATGACTGCTTGATGCCCCACTCTTTCTCACCCATGTTTCCCCTGTTTGAGACCTACTGTGTGCTAGACAGGGGTAGGTATTCTCAGCTTAATTTCCATAACCCCAGGGCTTGCCTTTTCCTTCTACCTCTGCACAAGGTGTTCCCATGACTGTCCATAGCCTCTTCATCTGCCTGTCAATTGCTCCAGCCTCTGAAACTATTACATGCAGCCCTGTGCATGATGCTGTTAAAAAGCACAAAGAGTACTTGGATTTCGGTTTGGAATTCAGGGACATATCCATCTTCTGGTGTGTGGAAGAAGGGCAGAGGCCACACTGGAAGTTTGTCTGGGCTGTTGTCATTTCTTCCCAAACCAGTGCTGAATGAGAACACTATTCTTTTCCTGATCCAGTTTCAGACAGACAGGCAGGCAAACTCCCCATCTTCTCCAGGAAGAGTGCAGAAAAAGAGAAGACAGAATAATGACGAACAAGCCTTTTGGACTTGATAGTGCAGAAACTACTTTGTCTCTTTGATGCTCAGAGCAGCCTTGTGGAAGGTAATATCACAGAAAAGTCCCTGTCCTTAGGGAATTAGACCCACCACGCCCCTCCTCCCCAAGATACAAACTTCAAGATGCTCAAGTCCCTTCACACACTAGGGTCGATTTGTCTCCTAATGCAAACACCTGCTCCAAGTACTCTAAATCATCTCTGTATTGCTTACAATACCTAATGGAATGTAAACGACGTTTCGACAGATGTTCCTATTGAGGGAATCATGTTAAGAAATCAACCTGTACGTGCTCTTCAGAGAGAGAACCCTTGGGTCAAGAGGCTTCCTGTACTGTCCTCAGAGGCATTTGTTGAGGTGCTGGGATCTGGCAGCAAAGCTCTTGTGGTCATTCCATGGTGATTCCCAGATGGCTCTGGTGCCTGACTGGGGGTTAGAGCAGGGCTTGACTCCCTCAGCCTGGGAAAAGGACCTCATAGGTGTTGGCACATACAGTGTGTGATTTCTTTTCCTTTGAACATGGCTCCCTCAGACAAAAGCAGGGGGGCAGGGAGAGAGAGGGAGAGGAAGAATGGTGGGGCTCACACTGGGACCAGATGTCACACAGCAGCATCTGAGGCTGAGTCCTGCAGTCCCCAGGCCACATGGTGGGTCCAGTGTGGGTGCCAGCCCTGTGTGCACCTGTCCTGCATGCTCTACTCTCAGACAGTAGGAAACAGATGCTTCATGTCCAGAGCCCACACACCTCACTGCCCAGGAACTGCTTCTTGTACCCAGCCAGTCTCATTCTGCTAGCGACATGACACCCTTAATTCCTTAGGGACAGCAGAGTTTGTTCCCAGAGACAAATTTCAGAATCAACTTGGGCTCAAAAAATAAGATTTTTTTTGCCTCAAATTTTATCAAGGGAGGGATGGTTTGCACGATCACTGGATAGTAATCCTGTTTTCTACAGAATTTACAGGCATGTCCACAGACATTGTATTGTTTAATTGGACTTGACATCAAGTGTCTCCTTACTTCCCTTCTCAAAAAAGCGAATAGTCAAAGCTTCTTAACAAGGGACCTATCGTCCAAGGGAGGCAGAGGCTGTCTGGCTCCGTGGTGTAGCACTTGGCTCTGACTTGTGCTTCACATGAAGTAAATGCAAATTCTTGTTTCTGGTTCTCAAAAGGCCATGTCTGTGTGGCCTAGAATGAGCAGAACTTTTAGAAAATCCAGTTTTGTTTCTGGCACCTTCAAAAACAAGAACCTGCTAATGTAATAAGACACTGAGATGTAGACAGGCAGCAGAAGAAAAAAGGTAAAACAGTTGTCTGAGACAGTAGTGCTCTCAAAGCCTGTGAAACATCTGTGAATGCTTTGCCAGTTTCTCGGGTAAGAGAGGGGATTTAAATTTTTTTTTTCTTTTGGCATGTAGTGTCCAGATGCCTGGGCTGATGTCCATGCACATTCCTGTGGAGGCCAGAGAAGACATTTGGTGCCCTCATCTATCACATGTCTGCATTATTTCCTTAAGACAGAGTCTCTCAGAACCTGGAGCTGTTCTTTCCAGTCAGACTGCCTGGCCAGTTTGGCCCAGTGACTCTTCTTCCCCTGTCTTCTGCAGGACTGTGGCTACAGGCATATGTGGCCACATCTGGCTTTTCGTGTAGGTGCTGGGGATTGAACTCAGGCCCTCTCTGGCCCTCATGCAAGCTCTTTCATTGGCTGAGCCATCCCCCAGACTCTTTAGGGGATTTCTTCAGTCTGGTTTGTAGTTATATTTTGAAAGAGATAGCAGAGAAAAGTTAGCCAGGCGAGGATGCTCTAAGGCGATATTCCCAAAGAGAAGTAAAACCACTCTAAATTTAGGTTTTGGGACGGAGTGTATCTTGGTTTTAAGGCAGCATTGAACGTTTGAGTTATGTGTGTCACCAAGAGGTACCTCCCGGGATGAGAGGCCATTGAATCAGTAATCAATAATGGGCTGGAGAGATGGCTTAGCAGTTAAGGCACTTGCCTCCAGTGCCTAAGGCCCTAGGTTCAATTCCCCAAGTCCCACATAAGCCAGACTCACAAGGTGGTGGCCTTGGTGCGCTCTCTTCTTTCTCTCTCTCCTTCTCTCTCTCCTTCTCTCTCTCTCTCTCTCTCTCTCTCTCTCTCTCTCTCCTTGAAAATGAATAAATAAAATATTTTTAAAAACTTTTAAAAAATCAATAATAATAATGAGTATCCTTATGTGGTTACTTGCTCACTTCTGCTGGAGGCTAGGAAGTGTTATTAAGGGGAAATCCCCCATTACTACTGGTGATCACTGGGACAAGGGGACACTTTGGAGCACTGTCCAGTATGGCTTGGACCGTGGAATGTTATGGATGTGTAGCTGGGCCTAGTGGTGTAGTCCGGTTATTCCAGCTATTGAGGAGGCAGGAGGGCAGCAAGTTCAGGGCCAGGCTAAGCAACATAGTGAGTCCTTGTCTCAAAATGAAAAATAAAAAAGAGCTGGGAATATAGCTAGCCTGCATGAGATCCTGGCTTTAATCTCCAGCACTGAAAAAATACATTAGATGTATGCATGTATGTTAGCTTGTGTTTATTTACATATGAATGTATGTATATTTGTATGTATTTATGTTTATATGTTTGTATGTATGTTTATTCTACCTATGAGGGCAGAGTTGTTGTGATGAGGATGTTGCTTATTCCCAGGTTTTGGGACTCAAGTGGATGGTGATGAACCCCCCATGGATGTGGGGATTCAGCTTCTGACATGTTATGACCCTTCCTGGGTCCTAGATGGGGTGAAACACCCAGACATCGCTTCTTTCCTTCTTTCTTTTCCCCTCTTTCCCCTCCTCCTTTCCTTTCCTTTCCTTCCTTCCTTCCTTCCTTCCTTCCTTCCTTCCTTCCTTCCTTCCTTCCTTCCTTCCTTCCTTCCTTCCTTCCGTTGTGTATCAGTTCAGCTCTAGGTGGGCAAGGGAGCAGGTATACTGGTCCTTAGCTTTGCCAACCCCAAGGAAGCTGGTCCCTAGTACAGGGGGGCTTGGATATGAGCACAGCTTTGCAGACTCCCAGGGCAGTGCTCTCCTGACAGGCTGCAGAAAAGCATTTTGAGAATTAAAAAGTTATTCTGTCATTTTGTGAATTGCGTGTATGTTTATGTGTCAGAAAATTTAGAAGAGAAAAAGTTCAGTCATCGCATAAATATTTAGTCATGGTTGTACGTGCCCCTTGGTTTTTGCATACTGTATTGCCCAGTGCTTGCAAGGGTTGGGAGAGTTGTATAGAGAAAGAGAAAGTGCTGCTTGGGTCCTCGCTCCAGCCCAGTGGTTTGTTAGTTTCTAATTCTAGCCTAGGAACTCTCTTACAGTGGCCTATGGTCTGCCTGCTTCACTCATCAACATACTAAGCCCAGAGCACAGAGTGGCCCCTTATAAAACCTGGCCCCAGATTTTAGAACTGACAATTAAGATACGGTTTTAAGGAAAGCATTATCCAATACAGCCCTTCTCTCTCTTGTCACTATACTTTAATTCCACTTAGGGGGGAAAACACACTTAATTGTTTCAAAGATTATTACTTTTTAAGTAAAGTTCTAGTAAATGGAGGAGATTAATAATGGGCTATTTTTTTCTCAGCTTGAGGTTTCTAATTACATCAGTTACAGCTCAGCCCTCCTCTTAACTAGAGTGCAGGCATGAACTGGAAACGAATGAGCTAATCCTGATAGATCAGGTGGAATAAAGATCTCCATTCATATCTTTACCTTTTATCCCTTGTTCTGAGTGCCAAGAATTAATGCTGTTTGAAAGTACAAACTGCTCCTGCCAAGCTCCGGCAGTTGAGATAATCCTAATTATTTTCAGTGTTAGTGAGAAGGGCAGCATTTCTTCTCTGGAAGAGCATTCTATTGTGAAACATTAAATATCTGCTAAGTGGTATTGATTGGACATGATTTTATTTCCAAACACTATGGTTATCGCAAAGCGGAAGAATTCGTTGTTTAAGACATTTTCACAGCTTTTCATCAGACTCCCTTCAGCCTGCAAACCAGGAAGCAGGGGGCCAGCACTCCCCTCCCCCCTGGCAGTGTCCCCCAGCTCTTATCCAATGGAGAATCCACTTGCACTTTATTTTTACAGGATTTCTTAGTAGGCATTTAATGGTATTTAACATATAGAAGAAGAACATTGTTATTCTCAAGCATGAATAGTGTGTGCTTTCTCATGTCACTGGAAGAAAATTATTTTTTCCAGTCCGTTGACTTCCACCAGATCACTCAAGTTAAAAGTCTGACATCTTTGCAATATCAAAAGATGGAACTGCTTTTTGAGTGGTGTGTGTGTGTATGTGTGTGTGTGTGTGTGATTTTTAGAGCGCTTTTTCTAACTTAGGCCTTCATTTGTTGGCAGTATGTAATATTTCCAAAAAAAGATGAGCTGATGGTCATATGGCCAGTGATGTTGGGAAGAACAGTTTTGTTTGTTTTTTTTTTATGATAATAAGGGCCTCTTCGGGGAGTGGCCAAGTAGGCTGCTTGAGAGGAATTAGGTACTGGACACATTGGCTCAGACAATGGCAGCCGAGCCTCGCTGGCTTCCCACCTTTCCTTGAACACAAGGAAAAATCACATGAGCTTTCCTTTTCCGCTCTTGGTTCAGTCTTCTCCGGAATCATTTCCTCCATTTCTGGACATGCTGGTAAGGCAGCAGTGATGATAGGGAAGCAGAACCTTTAACTGTCATATGAATGCTCCCACCCCAGACAGCTGTCTCCTTCTCCTTCAAGAACAGGGGCAAAGCCCTAAAAACTGATGCAGATAGTCCCGGCAATTATTCTTTCTTTCCTTGAGGCTATTCCCCAGAGTGGAATTACCAAGTCAGAGGGCTGAACACTTAGTGTCACTAGTTTGATGTCAGAAGAGTGACCCAGTCTCTAGTGCCAGTGACGATACCAGAAATTAGAAGCATGTTTTGGAAATGATGTAGATAAACCTTTTGGGTTAAAATGCACCTCTGCACAGGGCTCATGAGAGTCAGCTTAGAAAGCGAGAAAAGAAAAAGAAAAAAATAGGTCATCTTCACTGTTTCAATGTCTAGTTGGTATTAAATAGTTTACAGTAGGGGCTGGGGAGATGGCTCAGCAGTTATGGGCTTGCTTGCAAAGCTTGATGGTCCAGGTTCGATATCCCAGTACCCACATAAAGCCAGATGCACAAAGTGGGTCTAGAGTTTGTTTGAGGGCAGGAGGAAGCACTGGAGTGCTCTCTCTCTCTCTCTCTCTCTCTCTCTCTCTCTCTCTCTCTAGTAAATAAAGATTAAAAATAGTTTTTAGTAGCAGGTATAACTCTTGCTTGTAAAAATGTTGAATGAAACTTCATTAAAATGGAAGGCTACCTTGAAGAACAGTATCTGAATCAGTTACTAAAGTAGGCTTTGAACATTGATCCCAAAACTGTAGGCACTTGGCTCTATAAAATGAGTTCAACCGATACTGTCCCTAACTTAAACAGCTTATTATTCAAAGACAGTGAACCAACCTAAAAATAGCATGGGTTTAAGTTTTGAGTGGAGAAATGCTTTTAAAAAGCACAGGTGGTTTTCAAAACAAGTTGAGTTCATTGAATGACTTCTCTGCAGTGCAGCCATAGGCTGAGCCTCTAGTCTGTGCAGGTAAAGCTCTCGGCCTGGCCTTGCAGCCCCAAGTCACAGTTACCCTCCAAGAAAATACTAGGCAAGTTAGAGCAAAGGGGGGCTATTCCCAGATTCTTTTCTGTTTGCAAAATTCCCACTGGTTGAATGAAGGAGGGGCAACTCCTCCTTTCTGGACTGAACACCTTGGGAGCATTATTTCCCATGGGCCTCTGCAGCAGTCTTTTGCTCAGTTACATTGTCACACAGGAGCTGGGAAGGTTTAGCAGCCAGTTTCTAAGCAAGATGACCAAGGATGATGTGGAACCAGGGCAAGAGCATGTCAGTGTCTATCAGGGTACCCTGTATCAAATGGGGAGAGTAATTTTCTTAGTTAATGGCTTGAAGGTGGAATACTTCATTAAAGCATACAGAGAGTAGTCAATAAATGTTGACTGCCCTTCCCAGGACTTGTATACAGAGAAAACGTCAGCCACTGGTTTGGGCTTGGGGTGGGGTTGTGCAGATTAACTCATAGATTCTCCAGTCTGCTCTTCAGGTCTCAGTACTGAGATCTCAATGCAAAAGTCTCCCGCATTTGGACAGTATTCTTTTGCACACACATTTCACAAGGTACATGTACACCCAATTCATCAATCACTTTGGACTAACAACTCAAATTTAAAAAGAAGCCATGGG
>PVHP010006241.1:8800-23800 GCA_004024765.1 Zapus hudsonius | reverse complement strand
AGGCCCACCTGGAGAGATCTAGAGCGACCAGGACTCGGTGGCATTTGCATAGACCAGCGGGCATCCCTGGCGGTTTGCCTGTCTGTGATCCAAAGGCCTCTGGAGCATTTGGAGCCAGCTCCCGCTTTGAGTCATCGCTTCCCTCCCCAAAAAGTCCAGAACCTTCCTCCTGCCCAATGGTGCCCCGCAGGCCTGCCTGACCCGGGTCAGTCGTCTCCACCCCCCAGCCCATGAGCTGGGTTCAGAGATACCATAAGGGGCGACCACGAGGCTCTGGCCAACCCATTGACGGAAGAACAAGGACATTAGTGCCACCTCAAAAAGTCGGTTGCTAGTCGGCTCGCCGCCCGGCTAGACATTCTCTCCGCCATCCCCACCTTCTTTCAATTTAAAGCTGGCCCAAGGGCGATGCCAAGAGGCGCCGGCCGGCGGAAGCGGGGTTCCTGCGCAGGCGGAGGACGCGTTTCTCGGTCTTTATTGGGGTTTCTGCAAGCCCAGCCCCCAGCGTCTGCCCACACCAACGTCACGATGGCCGCGATATAACCTTTACTCCCCCAGCGTGAAAATACAGCAAAACAGAAAAGGTCTTGATGTGTCCCACATTCGGGACAACGTGAAACTTTCCTTTTGATTAAACGTTGCTTGGAGTTGAAGATCAGTTTTACCAGGATCCCCAGATTTGGACTCAGATGCCCACACTTTTGGGGCGAGCGGAGGCTTCTGCCCTCTGAGCTTCTAGATATTTATGCATCACGCAATTGAATGTTCCAGAAAGAACTAGTACGTTGTTTTCCGCCCTTTCGCTATTACTACTCGCCACAGCCAACCCAGTTAATTGTGATTTGAAAACAAACTCACCACCCAGAGGAGAGCGTCAGTGGTTCTGGTCTAGTGAGGTTACATTGACTTGTAATCCTCCCCCACCTTTTCCAAGTTCTTTGATGATTTTTCCCATAAGTGTATTAACTGCAGCGACTTAGTAGAAGCAAGCTGCTCCTCCTAAATGTGATTCGGACCATATGCTTTCCGCATTCATTCCCGCATGGGCTTTTCTTCTCTGCACTAACTGCTAACACGTTATAGTCACCTTGAAATTTCCTCTGCTATTTTCCAATTAAAAGCTTAATAGCCCTGGAAACGGAGTTCATGTGGTGAAGTTTACCATAGCCCCTTGTTCTGAAAGGCTTTCTGCTGGGATCCCATTATGTGCTTGAATAAACCCTTTCTGCAAACAGAAATGGGACTCGAGGTTGTCAGGTGTTGGGTTACAATAGACTTTGAGGCAGGGGACGTTTTACTAACATAAATACAAACCTGTCCCTATAGGGAGATGTTGTCAAATACTGGGATATGGAAAGCATTCCCATCAAATATGAGAAAAGGATTACTGCGCGATATCAAATGAGTATTTAGATCTCAGCGCCCGATGTGCACTGGAGTGAAACGGGCCCTGGGACCAAATAATGCCACACTGTGTGAGTGGCATCAGGGTAAGGTGGCTAGGTGACCCAGGAAGGAAAGGGGGAAAGGGGGTTGCTCTGAGAATGAAAATTCTCCCCAAAATGTGACGCTGGGCTCTGCCACTTCTTAACTCTTATGTTCCTTGTTCGTTTCGCTCACCAATTTAGAGGAAATCGGTTTTGATAAAAATCCATGGTCCTTGCGCATCTAATAGGCGCTGAGATTTCAGTGGGAACTTTCCCAGATTTGTGCCATCTGTAGTGCCCCCCCCCCTTCACGAGAAGGTACTCCGACATCTCCCACTTCCCTGCTTCGGGCCGATCAGGCCACAAATGACCCCTGTCTTCAGTCTCCAGTCTCCAGTTTACAAAATTCCTTTCAGTTGTAGTGTTTGGGGTTCTTTTTTTTTTTTTTTTCTGGTGATGGGGGTGGGAGGAGAGGAGGGATTAGGAGGTGGGGGAAGGGACAAGGCGGCGGGGGTCCAGCCTCGTGCGTCTTTGGGAAGTTCTCAGGGCAGGTTCGGAGCTAGGGCACAGACCACTCCTCTACCAGTCCGAAACCCCGGGGTGGCTAAGGGCCTTAAGGGGGAAAGGCACTCAACTAGGTTCCCTTTTCAGGCCTCTCTGACGGATTACCCTTCTGGGCAGAGGTTCCGACCGCTGGAACTTGAGGTCGGTGCTGTACTGGAATTCACTGGCACCCCAGAGAGAGGAGCACTTGCCGGCGGCCTCCCGGAGCGGAGCGGGCAGGGGCCCTGCTGCAAACTTCTTTAAATTCCAGGATTATTCGATTGGCGAAGGGGAGTTTAGTGCACGCTCTTAGAAGCTACGAACCCAGAACAGACCCGGTCCAGAACTGCCTCTTGCCCCGTAGCACTGAGCCATCACGCAGCCCCGCATCTATAGAGTGCAACTATTATTTTTGGTCTGGGTGTTTTCTTGCGGGTGGGGAGAGGGATAGCTGTCCCTATGCGTTTGCAGTGGTAGCCTGCATTAGGCCGAACGCATACATAGCAAACACGCAAATATCAAACTAAAGTTTTACGATGTCATCTTGGGCAACCCCCACCCCTTTCTACTCCCAAAACCTGGGGTCTATGTCCCATGCCCCCCCATGTCGTATCCTTAACTAAATCATAGCGTCCGTGGGGATTCGGACTAGATAATGCGGGATCTTCATTCTATGACGCCATGACGTTGGGCCGAGAGAGATCATATCCAGTAACTTTTGGGCCACTAATAGAACTTCTGCGCCCAATTTCTGAAACTTTAGAACTGATACTTAATCAAAATATCCTTGAGAACGCTTCCCTAGCCTTTCAAGTCAGCGACTTTTATTTAAAAAAAAATAGGGGTGAGAGCAAGCAAATAAAATTGTCCTGCAAAATGGGTTGCCTTCACGAAGGCTGGCAGATTTTCAAAAATACCCATTTTCTGCAGCAACAAAAAGAGACAAAATATGTTGCAAACGGAAATCAAGAAAAGAGCCCCAATTTTCCAGAATCAATATCATCCTCCCACCCCTGACTCCATCTGCCAGCGGCTGCTGGCCTGGACTTGGAACCCGGTGGGCTAGCTCCAGATCTGAGGTGCGCCCACAACGTTGTGTTCCTGCAGGCTTAGGTCTCTCTCCGTGGAGTTAGCTTTCCTGTGGCCAAGTGCGGGAATAAAGGCAGCCTGCGGCTCAGCGCCTGCGGATCAGGTCTGGAGGTGGAAGTGAGGGGCGAGGAGCGGCCCATTCATTCGCCTGCCCCCCTCCTTTTCCCTCCGCGCGCGCGCGCACCGCTGCGTCCCCAGAGGCTTGGAGGGGGCTGTGAGCGCCCCCGCGAGAGTGGCCTGGCTGCAGGTGGCGAGGAAGGTGAAGTGCAGGGACCCAGCCGAGGGGTGCGAGGAAGGAGGAAGGCGTGGGTGGGGTGGGTGTGCGAGGAGACAGGGACCCCGGGCTTGGGTGGGGGTGGCGGAGGAGGGAGGAGGGAGGGCCCAGCCTGCCAGCCAGACGGGCGGGCTCAGACCAGAGTCGGAGCAGTCGCCGGCTCCTCGCTGCGGTCGCCGCGCCCGGCCCGGGAGGACGTGCGGATGAGCCGGGAGTCCTGAACCGCGGCAGCCGGCGGGGACGCGGTCCGCGTGCGGATTGTCCGGGCCGAGCGGGGAGGCTGGGGCTGTGAGGTTGGAGGGACCGCGGCTGTGTCTGCCTCCGGCCCCGGCGGGACGGACGCGGGACCTGGGGCCGCCGGGGAGCGGGCCTTCCAGCTCTGCGGTCCACCGAGCGCCGGCCGGCCGACTCTTCCCGGAGCCCTGGGCATGAACGGCTACGGCTCCCCTTACCTGTACATGGGCGGCCCGGTGTCGCAGCCTCCGCGGGCGCCCCTGCAGCGCACGCCCAAGTGTGCGCGCTGCCGCAACCACGGCGTGCTGTCCTGGCTCAAGGGCCACAAGCGGTACTGCCGCTTCAAGGACTGCACCTGCGAGAAGTGCATCCTCATCATCGAGCGGCAGCGGGTCATGGCCGCGCAGGTGGCGCTGCGCCGGCAGCAGGCCAACGAGAGCCTGGAGAGCCTCATCCCCGACTCACTGCGCGCTCTGCCGGGGCCCCCGGCGCCCGGAGACACCGCCGCCACCCCGCAGCCACCGCCGACGTCGCAGCCGTCCCAGCCGCCGCCGCCGCCGCCGCGCTCCGCAGCGGAGTTGGCTGCGGCCGCCGCGCTGCGCTGGGCGGCGGAACCCCAGCCCGGGGCGCTGCAGGCGCAGCTCGCCAAGCCAGGTAGGAGAGTCTGCAAGGTCGGAGCTGGCCGGCTGGGCACGGGGGCGACTGGGTGGTAGTGGGGGACTTGGAGAGCCTGTGGGGTTCCGCCTGGGAGGCCCAAGACAAGTTTCGAAGGAGTTGATCTGGCCAGGCCTATCTGCCCACCCCTCCACAAGGCCGGTTCTTACTCTCCCGGGAGAAGTGAGCCTTGAGTCTGGGCCCCGTGCGGTGGCACCCAGGCGCCCGCGGGGAAGTCACCTAGTGACGCTGGACATCCAGATCTCCAGGAGCCTTCTCTGGGCTCAAGGGGAACGTGCCAAATTCCGCCAGTAAAAAGAGGTCTGAACCGGGCCAAATTTAAACTCGCGCTCACTATCTTGATTTTCAGGTGTCCATGGCTGTGCGCTTTAGAGAGCTTCACATTTTGGGGTAGGAGTTAAGTAGGTGTAGGTTAGGAGCCGGGGCCCAAAGCGCCACTAACTCTGGGCTAGGCTCAGGAAAACTGGAAGGAAGTCGCCCTATCTCCCTGGGGGAAACCAGGAACCTTTTTAGCTGCACTTGGTGACTTCCAGAAACAATTTGATAAAGGAAGGCAAGTTTGAGGCAAATTGGCCTGCCCAGACCTTCGTCTCCACCCTCCATCAGGCCGATCTGGCGAATGTGAAAGGTGTGCATGGGAAAGGCCAGAGAAAATACCAGGAATGTGCCTTTAGTAACAAGGTCAGCAAGAGCCATGCTTGAGACGGAGTTAGCGCGCCCCAGTTAACTCTTTTTTGCCGAACAACTCGAGTTAAATCTTTTTTTTTTTCAGAACAACTCTTTTTGGTTCTTCATCACCCAAGCTTATGAAGAAATAAAAACAAAGCTTATTTAGGTGGGCTTGGACCGAAAGATAGCCAAGCCTTGATCTGGGCCAATGGCTTTCTTGCCTTTTCTTCCCTCTGTTCTCTTCCACCCTCTCTTCTGTGCATCGCTTTATTGGGGCAGGGGCGCTGAGCCCAGGATCCCTCCTCTTCCATTCAGTTCTGTACTGGTTTGAGTCTGACTGTTCCAGTTGAGCCTTTTCCTCCCTTTAGAACCTTTGGCTTTCCTCCTGATCCTGCCAAGCCTTGATGGCTCTGGGAATTCTGTAACCATACGTTTGGTGTCTCCCTTCATTAGTAAAGGTACATAGGGGAAAAGCCCACCCCTCAGGGAAGGGGCTCTACTGGAATTAGGAGTGGAAGGCCCAGGGTTTTTTTTCCTGTAGGCAGAACTGAGCTAAAGCTACCGCTATAGCTCTTCACAAGAGACTGGCCTCTGCAGAAAGGCTTTCAGGGCCCCCCACCCCGCCCCTGCTGTGCAAAGCTGGGGAAGTGATGCTTTCTCCCAGTTTGTGATAAGTTGGTAGGAAGCCTGGCCTGTTGCTCAGTTATGCTCTCCAGGCCTGAAGGTCTGAGAGCAGCTTATGTGACAGGTGGGACAGAAGAGTTTGCTGGGTTTATGTCTTCAGAGTCTCTCCTTTGGCTCTCACCACATATTTATGGATATGTTGCCCTCTCCTCCTTTAATAAGTAGGAGAGAGTTTAGCTTCAGCTCTAGATATGATTCCATGCTAGTATTTTTCAGAATCTTTCCATTTTCAGTTTTCCTGGCTTATGTTCCCCCGGGACTAGAGCAGGAGTCTGAGTTAATGTCAGAGACGACATTATACGTCATTCCAGTATATACCTTCCCAGCAGCTCATTGTAATACAAGCCTGGAGTCTGTGGTCTTTGTCCAAGAGGGATTCCCTTCATATCCTGTGTTGTTCTTTGAGATGGCCCAAATGTGTGAAGTCAGAAAATAAGTCTCAGGGAGGGGGATGGATTAGTGCAAGGAGGAAAGTCCAGTCACAGTTTCCTCAGCCAGAGTAGTAGCAGGGCCCAAGCTTCAGGAGAAATAAACAGTACAAAGAATTTCAGATGGACAAATTCAGCCTGGACGCTTAGATTGAACTCTGTGTGTGTGTGTGTGTGTATGTGTATGAGTCTTGCTCTCTCCTTACCAAATATTCAGGGACAGCCACAACCCTTCAAATTGAAAACAAGTAATTGCATAGAGAGGTCAGAGAGATGGCTTTGGAAGACTGCTGTGAGGAGCCCAGGGTTTAGTTTCCAACCCTTCACCCCACATAGCCTATAATTCATTCACATAGCATAACTTTTGTTTTCTTTTTAAAATTGGTTTGACCCACAATTGCATTCTTTAAGAGGAAAAGTAGTCAATCAGCAGAGAACACCAGGTACAGGGAAATGATGGATCATCGTTATTCACTAGGAATAGAAGTGGATTGGTCCTATGCAATGCGTGTAAGGAGAAACTCTTGGCAGAGGAGGAGTCAAGTTAGAACTCCTGGTAGAGAGTGCCTGCTGCGGTACTGCTGTGCCTTTTCGTAATTATTCTGGTTGTGTATCTGTATGTCACATACCAGGCATATTTAGCAGAGTATAGAGAGTAAGGAAAGGTCTATTCCAATGGAAGGGCCACATGTAAATGCTCCAAAGTGTTTGTGAACTTTGATTTTTAAAACCTGCAGGGCAAAGGGCCTCTTTCAAGCCTATGGAGAGGGTTTTTTCTTGAATACAGATGTAGGTACACCCGCACATGGAGTCTTTTTCTTCTTTTAAAATCTGCGAGAAAAGTACATGCCTGAGGAAGGATGTTTGCTGGACATACCTGGAGAAAAGTCTCCGAATTCAGGGAGTAACAAGCTGTGACTAAAAGATATCTTTCCCAAGCTCTCATTCACATACTTTAAAGGAACGAGACTTAATTTATCTAACAGATGTTTGAACATTCCTTTCGATGTGATTTTAAGGAGATTTAACTGATTATTGAATATTATCATTATCTAGTTATAAATTGAAATATTATTTTTTGATTGCAGCTTTCTGCTGCTTATTATTAGATTTTGACTGAGCTCCAAATTTTAACTAAACTGTCTATGGAAATCACTTATTCTCTTTCTAAATTCTCAGTATATCTCCTCATACCCCTCCTCCATGGAAATAGCTTAGTAAGTCAACACCTTTCAGCAGTCTGTGTGCCTGAATCAGCAAACCCAGTCAAGCCGGCCTTTCAGGACTCTGTGCTCTGGAGCTGAGGGGAGTTAAGGGTCATGGCCAAGGTTAGACACTACAGTTGTCTTCCTGTGTTGTGGCTCTCTTCCCTACCCCAGACTTTTCTTCTAGAAAATCCTGTGGTATGTGGAAAGATCTGTGCCTGTAGTGTCTTCCTAGGTATATATATCTACCATCAAAATAAATATGTACACAAGTTATTTTAAATATTATCCAAGGAAAAAGAAATCAAATATATATTTTGTTAGGAAGAGAAGAGGGGGATTCAACAGGGAAATAGTATCTTCTTTATTTCTTCTGAAAGCTGCAAACAAGAGAGCCAGAGGGAGGAGTCAGGGAACTTTGGAAAATTGCTTTGATTTTATTTTGTATCTTGCTTTGGGCATCTTTTGTTTGCTCTGGGCTTTTCAGTTCCACTTGATAGGGACTTCCAAGTTTGCATTCTTATACTTTATTTTATTTTCCAAACAGAAGAACTTGATCATGAATTTTAGGAGAGAAATCAGGAAGGGAAATCCTTTCTGACCATAGGTTGAAGGAAGGAGGTTTGCTGAGACAGATTTCTTCCAGTTACAAAACCAGGTTTTGGTATTACATTTTCACTTCTTGAACTTGGTGGTTTTTTTTTTCTCTAGGGATGTCCAGCAAGGAAGAGATGGGAACAATTAAATGTCTGGGAAGTGATCCTATAACTAGTCTTGTTTTAAGGTGGCTTGGTTTACTGCAAAAGGGTCTTAAAAAACAAAACCAAAAATAAACAAACAAAACAAAACAAAACCCCTAAAGGAGTACCTGGATGCCTACAGATTTGGGTCTTGGGGGTGGGATGCATGGGAGGGCTAGAGTCCAGTCCTGGGCTGGCAGATATCAGCATGGCTGGAAGACTGGGCTCAGGGGGCAGGGAGCAGTGACCCGAGGACAGGGTGCTAACCTCTGCCTGTGGCTTTTCCTTGGATTCTGTGTCAGAGAACTCAGGAGAGGATCATGGTGGCAATGTGTAGCTCTCCCTGTGGTCATACTAGAAGATTATGGGCTTCCTCCTGAGCCTTCCTACCTCACCAACTTAAGGCAGGAGTCCCTAGGTTGCCAGATTTAGCAAAGAAACAAAACCTTACAGACACTTGAGGTACTAAATGGTATATGGGGCATAGTTATGCCAAAACCCTTTCATTATTGAGCTGAAGTTAAGTGGGCAGCTGTTATTTTTGTTTGGCCACATAGACAGCAGGGCAGGGGCCCTGCATGTGTTCTGCCCCCCCTTCAGGGTGCTTGCTGCATGGCTGCCAGCTGGGACCGGCATCCAGCTTATCTGTCTTGTGGAGCTGAGGACGACAGGGGTGCTTGTTTAGGAAGCAGAGCCACTGCTGCCAGAGAGAACCCCCATCACTCTCTGTGTTATAAATCTGGAAGATGGCAGAGCTCTCCACTTACAACCAACTTTTCGTTTCCCTGATGGATGAACTCCAGGGTTTAAAAGATTACAGTAATCACAGGAGGACAGTGTAAATCGAATCTGATAGCAATAACTTTTGGAGAAGGTCAGGCTCAAGTGAAATGTTACCAAGCAACAGGCATTTTGTTTGCAAAATACAATCAAAGAGCATTGATGAGAAATTCTAGGCTGCAGCCAGTCAGCACTTTCTGCTAACAGCTTTACAGCAGGGAAAGAAGTAAATCTTCATAAATCAGAGTCCCTGGAGGACTTGAACCCTTCCTGGAAATGTTGCACTTCTTCCTGACAGGGAGGAAGAGAGCACGGTGAAAATCCGTTTGCCTCCTCTCTTTTTCCTTTCCTTCTTCCTTTCTTTTACCCTTTAACTTGCTGAGGCCCCCTTAGTCATTACACTCAGGGCCTTGGAGTTTCTTGTTCTACACCTGTACTCTCTGATGATATGGTGGGTCTCTGGTTACCACAGGAGCGCCATCTTGTTATATGCATCTTACAACTCACAGTTCACATCACTTCAGTAAGTCATCCCCTTGCCAGAACAATACATTCTCAGAAGGAAAACTAAAACATAGGTAGCTAGGCTTTTCCGTTTTGTTCTATTGTGAACAGATAATTTAAAGCCCAATTACCTACCAAGTAACAATAGTATACCATGCAAAACTGAGAACACAAGTTGTTTATGGACTTTAATGTCTTGGTTAGTTCCTAGTCAATAAACTTCACACTGAGATCAAGTTCTCCTGTTTCCCACTGATTATTGCTTTATTAGTTCAGTGTGTATACGTGTAGCATCCATAGTCTTCATGCATGAATGCTGACAGCACTATCCCCTCCTGTGAGAACACTGTAGTGTACCTTGTTGCTGGCCTCTAGTGACTTGTGGTGTAGTGTGTAAAATATGACCAACTGAGCAGATAATGTGAGATTTTGTAAGAGATTAGTAAACTATAACCGCCTGTGGCCAAGACAATGCTTTGGTCACTTGTGTATAAACTTAACCTAGCCCAGAACCTAGGAGCATGGTAAGAGGTTTAAGGGCATTTGTTAAAAGGCTAATTGGGAAGCAGCCAGCGACGTTTTTGTAAGTGCCAGGTAAGCAGGCAGATTTGTAGGTTTCAAAGGTCTGTTTTCTGAAATATGAAGAAGCCACAGTTGCAAACTAGGCTTCTCTAAACCCAACCCCCTCTGGGTCAACCCCCCCCCCCAATGTAGTGCTAGAAAACCTCAAACTCAAGATCTTTCTGCTTGAGCCTCTTGAGTACAGGTGTGTGTTATCAGGCCAGGCACAGGGAACCATCTTGAATCCTTTAGGCATTATTAAACCAGTGTTAATGAGTTTTTAAGCAAAGCATGAGTATTCACACATACATACATACACACACACACACACACACACACACACACACACACACGGGGGGGGGGCAAGGTTTTAGTACAGGATGCAGTCCTGGCACACTTGAGATTTCCACTCATTTCCCCATGAATCATCACTCCTAGAGTGAGAACAGCAGAAGCCTCTGCCTGCCTGGCTCTCCCTGCCTTTGCCATAGGTTGGAATGGCATGAAAGCTGCCCACCAGGGACCTATACTTAGAGATGTCATTCCTAAAACTCACAGGAACACAATAAATATATATTTAAAAAAAACTCACAGGAACAGAAGAGGAAGTGACAGTTTATGTTTCAAAATTTATGACATGATTGCCAAAGGGGGAAATTTTCCTTGATTTCTGAGCTAGGAACTTTCTCTCTTCCAGTGTTTTTGTTTTCATTTTGGATGGTAGACATATTTTGGTTTAGTTGACACAAATAGATAGAATGTGTAAAACCCATGGCAACGAAGTCAGAAATATTTTCCATTTCCATGAATTTTGAGCAAAATGTTTGTTGTCCATATATGGTAAGCTGTCTCAAAATATTTGAATACATGAGTTTTTTTTCCTTCCAAAAACTGAACTGTATTTCTACATGATAAAAATCCAAAGAAAGTTAGATTTTTCAAATTGTAATTTTAGATTTTAAATCAATTTTATGCATGTGTTATTTTTCTCTTTGTTGCTCAGTGAAAGAAAGTGTTGTGATCATCTGTGGCATGTGTGTTTGAAGGTGGTGGCGTTGCTGTCTATGGATAAAGCTCTTTCTTTTAAAGATCTTAGTGAAATTTTTACTCCAGAGAATAATAGACGTTTCTGTTTCATGACCTATGAAACCAAAGCATAGGTATTTAGTCAGATTCAAAGTATTTTTGATGTCTCTCATTAGAAATAACACATGCTATCACTTTCTTTTACTATCTGGTTAATAGTTTTTACTTTCTGTACCCATCAGTGATGAAAATGTTATAGTGAAAATATACTCTTATTCCTTCCCTCTCTTCTAGGAATTATAGCCTCAGTTTCAAGAAGGCAGAGTGGACAGTATTTCCTGTTTCATTTTGTCAGTCGGCAGTTTCACATTTCTATATTAAGAAAGGCCTTTGTGCTGTAAACGACTTGTATGAATTTGTTCAGTTTATTTGGGGAAGAAAAATCTGATGATGTAAAGAAACACCTATTATTAAATTACCTTTATCACTGA
Source organism: Zapus hudsonius (assembly GCA_004024765.1). Taxonomy (NCBI): domain Eukaryota; kingdom Metazoa; phylum Chordata; class Mammalia; order Rodentia; family Dipodidae; genus Zapus; species Zapus hudsonius. The sequence goes on along the minus strand of PVHP010006241.1, from coordinate 12,470 downwards.
GCTTAAAAATTACTCTCTATAATTACATGAGGAAGTCTGTATTTATAATAGTTTGCAATGCAGTTAGTTTAGGTACAATAATACAACTGGTATTAGATACTATAGTGCCTCCAGATCTCTGGGATGGTATAATATACTCTTCAGATATTTGTGGGTGAGGAGTTAGTCTTGGTGCAAGTTTAGAGGCCATGTCTTCCTTCTCTCTGAAAGTCCAGCAGCCTTAGGTGTTGCTGGAGTCCCTGCTTCCTCTCCACCCCTTAACAGAACTTTTTGCTGCTCTGGTGTGTGAACTTTGTTGTCGTCAGCTGTCACCCCCTTGGAGCACAGCTTAAGCAGTGCTGAGCTCTGTTGGTTAAAATGCCACAAATTCATATATTTGGTTCCTCTGACATCATGTAAACATTTGGCCATAGCCTAGAGACCCAAATGGAGACCCATGGGGAGTGTGGATGACTCAGCACAATTCATCTCCACTCCATTAGAAGGAACCAGAAGTGTGGGGCACACAGGCATGTCTCAGGAGCAGTGCAGAGGGTTGCACAACACAGGGGACCTTGGGTTTGTTATTTGGGCCTCAACATTGCTGAGTGTTGCCGGCTGTGCAAGATTCCCCTGCAGTGTGTTCCATGGCATTTAGTAGACTGGGTAGAATTGTATATTGGCACATGTATACTCCGGCTGTCTAGTGTCCAGTTAACTGGGACAAAAAAAAGTAATGCTATACTTTTATACGGTTAGCAGTCAGACATTATTCCTAATTCTCCTTACTGACCTGCTATTGACCGCTTTTTTTCTGGAACCTGAAGTGGGTAAAATTTACCTTTTAAAACATGGAGTTATTTTTAGATTCACATATTTTTAAACCACAGCTAAATTTTGATCTAGCTGTGTGGATATACCTTTATTTTCATGAACGAAAGGTCATTTGTCATGATCAAAAATGTACATATCATCTATATTGTTGTGATACTGTGTGGCCTATTTTTCTTCTTTATATGATATATATCCCATTTTAGGTATTTTTAGGTGCACAGGTTGATGGCATTAAGGACACTCAGTGCTGTAAAATGATCAGCATTGGTCCATTTCTAGAACATATTCTTCCTTCCAACCTAAACTCCAAAACTATTAAACTGTAACCCCCTATCTCCCTCCCCACCATAATCGTCATTCTACTTCTGTCTCAATGAATTTGTGATCTTTACATCCTTTCACATAAATGAAAGCATGCTGTGTTTTATGTCCAGTCTATTTCAGTTAACACAATGTTTCCAAGGCTTGTCTATGTTGTAGCATGTATCAGAGTTTCATTCACCTTTTGAATAATGTTCCATTTTATTAACCCATTCATCTGTTTGTGGACATTTAGGTTGCTTCTGCCTTTGGTCTGTTGTGAGTGATGCCTAGTATTTATCATATGTGGTCTTCAACCAATCACATCTGGCCACGTTTGCTTTTTCTCCTGCACATCTGTCTTATTTCCCCCAAAAGATAACAAGTTCCACAAGTGGATCTTAGGTTTCCACCCTTTATTCTACTTCTGCATTTTGCCATTTGTGTGTCTCTAACTACTTGACCTGATAATAGGTAATGTAAGCTACATGTAAACAAGCGCTTAAAGATAAGTAGCATTTTCAGCATTATTTTGTGTTCATATTTACATGAGGAGAGTAATGGACTTGTTTTCCCAAGCTCTACTGATTGGGATCAGAATTCTACTGTGCTCTCATTTCATTGCTGAGACAACATGTCCCACTCATTCTGAAGTCATAATAGAGTGGCAGCTGGGAGGTAGGTATGGGTCAGGACTCAGGAAAATTTGCATAGTGTTACTGATTAGAATGTGAATCTGTTGGAGCCCTCACCCCCATCTCCGAGGTAGGGTCTCACTCTAGCCCAGGCTGACCTGGAATTCACTATGTAGTCTCAGGATGGCCTTAAACTTATGGTGAACCTCCTACTTCTGCCTCCCACAGTGTTGGGATTAAAGGTGTGCTGCAGCACACTCAGCTATAGGAGCTTTTTTTGAGGCTGATTTTTTTTTTTTTTTTTGTCTTTTGGATCAAGGAGTTCAAGTGGCACAGTAACTGCCAAGTAAAAACAGTTCATTGTCCCAGAAAGCTGTCAAATTTCTCTTGTAGGTGTATACTGCAAATGAATTTCACAAGGGAAACATTATATTTTATTTATATTTATTTATTTTTCTGTGTGCGTGTGTGTGATATGTGTGGTGTGTATGGTATATATGAACATATGTGTGCAGATGCAGATGCAAATTTGAGATGAGTTTGCAACAGATTTGTGATTGAAAGTTGTACGATGTTATTATACTTTAAGATATTTTAACCTGCATTTAATATGTTTGGCCATATTTCTTGCTTTATGAAGATCCAGTTCAGTTTTTCAGTTATACTTGAGATATGCGGAATTAATAAGAGTGCTCTTCAATGGGCTTTTGTTTAAGGCTTTTAAAGTAAACAACATTAGGCAGAAGGAGATGCTTTTTCAAGGCTGCTTTGATGAAATTTCACCTCCAGCTATCAGCACACAATCAGGTATGCCCGCAGAGAGGCCCACAACGAAGCTATTCAGGCAGCAGGAGAAAACACAGGCCAAGGACTGTTGACCACCCCACAGGGCCTCATTAGGAGTTCCCATCTCCAGAGCAGTTACTCTGGATCAAATGCCACAACTAGTACAGTTCCCTAAAAAAACAGGGAGGGAGGGAGGGAGGGAGGGGATAAAGATCTATTTGCATGTTGCTTGCTGGTAAAAGATTTCCTTTACTATAAAGTCAGTCGGTTAGCGTTTACCACTGCCAACCACACTACTCGTACCCATTCCTTTCTTCCTTAGCACCTCAATGCTTGCTCATCAGGGTCTTAGGTCAAAATGTCAATCAAATTTGCAACTGGTATATTTCATACCAACCTTGGGCTTTGTTTGGGAAGCTCTTCCCCACATCTCTCCTTGTTCTATATAATTTGGAATGCTGCCTTTAGGTCCTTCCTGTGAACTTGACTGGCATACCAGTTCACACAGGTATCACTGGCCACCCATGCTCCTCCATGTGGTACTCATTTTATTGACAGTCAGGGCTTCCTGTTCAGTTCCCAGATCCTTCCAGACATTTCTTTCTTCTCTTCAGCAAGCTATCACACCATCCACATTCAGCCTGATTTGGTTAACCCTCAAATGCAAGTTTATGCAGCTGAGTTTGCCAGGCCCTCCGGTAGCTTTGTACAAATCTTTCTTTCACTCCAGAAACTATATTAACTAGTTATCGTGTACGGTAACTGGATAAAGCAGGCTTTCTGGCTCACAAGGCCATAGCAGCATCAATCTGCCCAGGGAAAAGCAGGTGCCTTGTGGGGGTGTGGCCTGTGCACCAGGTAATAGGGGCCTGGATTCCCAGCAGGTCTTGACTGTGGAAGGTTTGTGGAAGAGGAGCAGGACAAGCCAGAGCTCCTTCCCTGACCTGTATCTTCTGGGCTTTTCTCTTCACACCCCCCCCCCCAGGCTCACACTGCAGCCTGGTGTGGCTGCCTCTGGTTTTAGCATCACGCAGCTGGGTTTAAGACAGTCTGCAAACTCACTGGTTTCTAGATCTCCCCTTGTTCTCTCATCTTTTTCTCCTCCCTTGTCAACATCATGGTTTTTTTTTTTTTTT
>PVHP010006240.1:0-61369 GCA_004024765.1 Zapus hudsonius | reverse complement strand
CAGATCTTACTAAGCGAACACTCAAAAGAACAGAGATTTGAACGCCGCATACTCTCCCTCATATGCGGACCTTAATCAGGATAAATGTTTTCTTTATGCAGACTTATAGAAAGAAGTGAGATGTTAGGAATGAGGGGTATGGGAAGGGGGGAGGGGAATGGCTTAAGCAGGAGGCCAATCCAAATTAGATTCAAAAACAATATTACATTTTGAGGGACAGAGAGAGATGACATTCTCCTAAAGAGAGATGACATTCGCCTACTTTAGAGAGTAAGAAGTTCAGGACCTCAAGTGAAAATAGGTAAGTTTAAAACTTTGCTCCTTACTTACCACATTTGAGACAAATGTAAGGCTTACAAAATAAAGCCAGAACCTTGTTTTTGTCCTTTATCAAATGTGGCTAATCATGACATTTGTTTATTTATAATTATTTATTTATTTGAGGGTGAATGAGAAAGAGGGAGAGAGAGAGAGAGAGAGAGAGAGAGAGAGAGAGAGAGAGAGAGAGAGAGAGAGAGAGAGAGAGAGAGAGAGAAGGGAATTGGCATGCCTGGGACTCAAGCCACTGCAAATGAAGTCCAGGCACATGTGCCTCCCTTTGCATCCTGCTTTACGTGGATACTGGCGAATCAAACTCGGGTCCTTCTGCTTTGCAGGCTAATGACTTAACTTCTAAACCATCTCTCCAGCCCTGCTTTACAATTTTTATGCAAATATTTTCTGCTTTTTTATTTTTGTGAAAGGAATATTTTAATCTTAATCGAGTCCCCATTAGGAAGTAATTATAACTAAGACATAGTCACTTTTCATCCAATTGTGAATTCCCTTAAGAATTTGAAACCAAATATTTAGGACACACTTACTAAGAGAAAAATGATAGGGTGCATTATAAAATTCAATGTGGATAAATTTTAAAATGTCCTGTTTCTTTCTTCACATTTTAGATTTAACTATAATTATCATTACATTAATCCTCCTTTATCCATAAGAGATACACTTCAAGATCTTCAGTGGGTGCAGGAAATCCTGAATCACACTGAATCATATTGTACTATGCTTTTGCTATGCATATATACTATGATAAATATATAATTTACAAACTAGGAATAGATAGAAATCAATAAAGCTGCCTAATAAAATAAAAAAATATCAAATTACACTGGTGAATGTCATCTCTCTGTCTCTCAAAATGTCCTATTATACTACATTTGATGTTGGGTAATGAAAATTATTTTATTTGTATGCATGGCTATTGTGGAACACTACTATAAAGTTAGTTTGCAATTATCATGGCTGCTCTATCATTCTCTTTTATCAGCATGGGCAAGAAGATTCAAGCCCTAATGTATCTAAATGACAGGTACATATTTCAATATGACTTCCTTTTAAAGCAATTGTTACCTGAAAGAAATAGTTACCATGAGAGGGGGTTTCAAAGGATGATTTAAACTATTATCACATTGACTATATGAAGCACATACAATTTTGCTAAAAATTCTTATGTAGAAAGTAAGATCATTGTAAAATTATTAGTATAGTTGTTGTGAGAAGTAAAGAACAAGATAAGCCAAGATTAATGCTATGCACAACTCTTCAAATCACACAGTAGTAATAATGTGAAACCCACTATAAACATTTCTGGGGTATGAAGTTTGCATTTTCCGACACTGACCTTTGACAGATAGTGAATGACATTTGATTGAAGGCAATCTACACATCAAGCACTTCATGAACTTATATACAATGTGACAGAATGTCAAGCTAGAAATGGCTCTGGCTGGTGATACAGCTCACTCTTCTACCGTTAAGAAAAGATGCAAACTATCTCAACCAGTTTTCATTTTCAGAAGGCTAGACTTGTAAAATCTCTGTTATTATGAGGAAAGGTCACTGGTTTCCTAAACACAGAGACTTAGTACCACCATAAAAGAAAATACGTTTTATTAAATGAATGATGTCCCAAGAAGGCAGAGGAGCTGGGAAAGAACAATTGCAGGTCATGAGCTCATAAATCTTGGAGGAACTTTCTTTCATTTAAGAGAGCAGCTTCTTATACAACTTGGTAAAGTGCAAGAAGCAATAGGAGGTCATTCTTGCTGATACACGGTGCCAATTAAAACTTTAAAATATTGAGTGTGAAATTTTATCAAGTCTGTGTATAAAAGGGACAAAGTGTATAATTTGCAGTGCTCTGGAAAAGATGATACAGACACCAGGAATTTTTTTATATTTTATTTATTAATTTTCAAGCAGAGAAATACAGAGATAGAGATAGAGAGAGGGAGAGAGCACCAGGGCCACCACTTTGTGGGTCTACCCGTATGTAGGTATTGGGGAATTGAACCCCAGGGCCTTGGGCCAGTTCCTTAACCGCTGAGCCATCTCTCTAGCCCTGATACCAGGAATTATTATTGACTGCATCATAATTCAGAAATGTTGATTTTTGCAATTGTTTGGAAATAATTATGGACGTGGCTGTTTCCATTATTGTTATCTATGTGCTAGTTCTCTTCCCTAATTGTAATTAAAACTAATCAAACTTCAGTAGAACCAATGGCAATAATTATGAATATTTCATTGATATAATTTCCTATAAATAACCAATTCTAACACCTGAGTAAGAAATCTCTATTTCAAAATATCTTTGTAACATTTCTTGACAGGTATTGGAGAGAATGGGCAATGTACATACCAAAAATATAAATTTGTTGTTCTGGAATAATTTGACAAAAACTACCACTGTCAATTGTAAAATAAAATCTCCGTAAGAAAGAAATTTGGCATTGCTTAGATTAATAAACTTATAGAGTTTCACACTTTAAACATAGTATCTACTACAAAAGCATTTATAAATTAGGTAATAGCAATTAACTTTGTTGGATTTTTAATTACATGAATGTCTCAGTGAATTTGAGCATAGTTAAAAAATTTTTCCTATTATGTGTTTTTAAAAAACTCTCTTTAGACTCTTCTAGGCTTTCCTGCTCTAAAGTGTGAGTAATTCACCCTCTCTTCTCTCCCTCCTCACACTAACCCTATTATATTTCTCTCTTTCCTCTCTTTTTCTTTTCTGTTCACTTCCCCTCTGTTCCTGGTTCAGATCCCCTCCCCTCTTTCTCACTCCGAAACCACCGCACCTTTTCTGGCCTTAAGTAAAACCTTGGGCCCAAGGGAATAAAAAACTTCAAACTGCTTATTTGGATCTCTGACATGTATGAATTTTGGAAGCATGTGCTTATATTCCTGTGATGTGTGTGCTTATACTACTTTTCCGTGCATGCATTCAGAGAGCAAATAAGAACTTTGCTCCAATATCTCCCATCTCCATCTTTTTATGAGACAATCTCTCACTGGGCCCAGAGCTGCCATTTTGGGTCACATTGTCTGACCAGTGATTTTCTGGTCTTCATATCCTACAGGACTGGGGCACAGGCATTCATTGCCACACCCAGCTTTTTACATGGGTTCTGAAGAATCAAACCCAGTGCAAATTAGGCTCCCACTCAGACATTCAGATTTGCACAGCAAACACTCTGAACAGCTAAATCATTTCCTCATACCATGGAAGTCAGTATTTTGATCTTAAATAGACAAGTTTCAGAACTAAAATTGACATCACAGATTTTGACAAGATAGTTGAGTGACTTGAACTTAACATGGAACAAAGTTTCGTCTTTAGGTAGATCCTAATGAAGCCTGGAGTACAAACAGGCAGAAACATAATGATATCTTGAAGAATTGTTAGAGGGAAAGAATGGGCTGAACACAAGGAAAAAGCATGCAAAGCCCAGACTTGCAGAGATCTTTGTCCGAATCTCTTCTAGTTTCGATGATAAAAATCCAATACATCTCTTTCCTGTCTCTAGCAGTAATAGAAAAAGAATTTTTGTTGTCAAATACTTACAGAACATTTTCTACAAGGAAGAGGATCAAAAACATGGAACATATCAGATCAAGAATATAACACAAAACTAATTCACATGTTAAGTGTTCAAAAGGAATAAAGAATAATATCAAAAATGACAGTGTCAGGTGAGCACAGACACTCTAGGATGGAGTGAGAAGCGGATGCTAAAAATCAAAAGCTCTCACACAAAATCCAAGAGGCGTATTGGCTTCATCAGATGATGAGACATGACTTAAACAGGAGGAGCTTGAACATAGGGCAACAGCAACTTCTAATCTAAAATACAAAAGGCCAAGGAAAATAAAGGGAATACATAACAAGGAAAAAATAAACAGAATATTTATGAACTTCTGTAGGACAACTATAAAACAATAATAGGCAAGCTGGAACAACAAAAATAGACTAGAGAATCAGAAAAATAGAAATTACAAATTAATTATAGACATAAAATTCCAGAAGATCAACAAATATTATTCTGTAAAAGTAAACAAAAATAATAATAATAATAAAATGAGACTCAAGGGCTGGGGAAATGCTTCTACACAAGCATGAGAACCTAAGTTCAGCTCCCCAGCACCCATGTAGAAATGCCAGGCATGGTGGTGCACGTCTGCAATGTCAGCACTGGGGAGGCAGAGACCAGAAATCCCTGGGGCTCACTGGCTGTCTCGTCTAATAGAATCAGTGATCCCAAATTAAAAAAATAAGGTGAAGAATGATGTAGGAATACACCCAACATCAATCTGGTCTCCACATGTGCACACACACACGCATGGCCTGTACCTCTGTGCATTGGTCCTGAATCACGAATCACCCCAACAGTAGACAGCCCACATAGCACTGTGCTCCTACCCCAGGGCTATGATGGACTGAGAGTAGTAAGCTCAGGGTATGATACACTTTGTGGTGTTTGTGGTAAGGTGCAGGTTATGGAAGCCAGGGCTACTCCATTCATAAGGGCTCTACCCAATCAGGCAGAGTTACACAATGCCTGACAAAAAGCTGTGGAGTATGGATGAGGCATCTGACCTGCTTCAGCTTGTTGGGAGGAGTTTTCTTTTTAATCTATCCCCTCTGTGCTTGCTCTACAACAGACCAACCACATATTTGGGACGAACATGGTATTGGATTCTCCTCACAATGTGTCAACAGTGGGCTCATTTTTGGACTGAGGGCACTGTTTTGTATTGAGAAAGGTAAATTAATCCCAAGCTATGAAGAACAAGTACCCTATTTAGAATATTAGTAATGATATGCACAAAAACGGATTGGGATGATTGAAACAAATACCTATCCCTTCAGAATCCTGATTGCATTGTACACCAACAGGCATGAAGGGTTGTGAGGAAACCATGACCTCACTTAAAGGTCAAAATAAGATACCAAAAATTGGTCAGCTGATCAGAGAAAAAAAGCCCGCCTGATTCAATTACCAGGGAGCCCCATAAATATTTGTATATGCCTTACTATATGGGCAATAAGGAGTGTTTGCAATTTATTTCACACTTGCTCAGAATTAAATGGGTCTTACTTCATCAGATAACCTCTAGGAACCAGGGCCATGAATATTTTGGTGTTGGGGATGACAGCTCATCCCCCTGTGTATGATGAATGCCCATTCTAGTATGTTCTTTTAAAGAGTATACTCTGTGCCCTGATTATCATAATATCATCAATATAATGCCAAGTGGCAATGTCAATTGAAGGGACAACAGAGTTCATGTCCAAGCTAGCAAGCTGTGAGTGATATTAGAATTACAGAGGTGCCCTTGATACAATGCCTAGAATGTGCATTGTCTTTCTAGTCAAGTTAAGAGTAACTAGTTCTAGAATGTCTTTATAAGAGAATGAGGAAAAGGGAATTGGGTAAGTCCAGGACAGAATGAATGGTGTCATGTGAAGTTGTCATTTTTTCTAGTAGCCTAGTAATCTAGATACCACAGTACAGATAGGTATCATCTTAGTTAACTCCTTATAGACAAGGACATTCTCCAAATTAAATCCAGGGTTTCACCTGGACAGACAACTGTAGGCAGTAGGTTATAATGCACATGCTGTAACTTGTTTAAGGTTTAGCCATTTTTCAGTATGTCTACCTGGAAGATTATGGCACCTTGTATATTTTCCTCTCCTAGGAGCAGGAAACCAACACGAGTCTATTTTCCTTCTCTCTTCACTACTACTTTTCCTGACCAAAATTTGTATAGAAACTTCCCTACAGAGGTCTGCGGTGTCTTTTCAAATGGAATGATTATCTATCCTGAAAATGTTATTGAGGATAGAAAAAATAGTATTAAATATGGAGTGGAGGGTACTCTCTCAGTTCACAGATTAACCACATAGCCATCAATAATTGCCTGGGGCCCACAAAAACATGAACAAAAGTTCATTTAGCTACTGTATCTATCAGAATAGTGATGGTCTTTCTGTTCTTGAGAGAGCAGAAAATAGTGAGATCCATCTGAGACATTTGGTTGCCCTGATAAACCCAGCTATTCAGTAACCCTGACTCCCCCTGTAATCATAGAGGAAGGGCCCACTGCACATAGCCAGCAATGCCAGAGGATGAACATTACCTATTCTCCTTGTTAAGAGGAAAAGAAGGGCAAGGTGACCCATTTCTGCAGCATAGGTTGTATTCCATAGGTGTCCTGAGATTGCACTATCCTGTTCATCTTTTCCTTTGAGAGTAGATAGGGAGCAAATCATTCCACATTTTTATTCTTGTAAAAATTCCACATTTTTACTCTTGCCTGGCCCTTATTTTTTATAGTATTCCAAGTTGTGCCCTTTTCTTGTCACATCCTCTGACAAAGCACATCCTGTAATGAGTATATTCAGTCTTTTTCAGATTGGCAATAGTATGTCCCACATCATAAACATTCTGTCTTATGAAGAGAGAGAATACCATACTATTATTGCAGGGAATTTTATAATAGTTTACATTCCATTATAACCATAAAATAGCTTTACTAGGCTTTTAAAATATCTAGCTATATATGATATACCTTGTGGTCAAGATGGGACAATCTATACTGTTAGGAGACCATGTATCTATCTGGCATCATCTAAATACTGCCTATATGTTGATACACTAGTACCACATTTGCCCTCATCACTCCATACTGGGAAATACACTGAGTGTGTTACCTTACAAGTTGCCAGACTCTCCTGAAACCCATGTTTACAAGTTTTGACAATGTCTACAAAATGTTTGTGATATATTCCCAAACAGTCATGGTTCTGGAATGAGAAGACCCCTTCCTTTATCTGCATGTGTTGCATCCCTGACTTATGTTGCATGAGCAGCAGGATAAAAAACAAAGCTCATAGGTTTTTCCTTCCTCTGTCACTTCATCCTTGGTTCAACCTTCCATTTCTCTTCCTCATGCTCCTTCTTTGAAGGGTTGCAGTATAGTCTATTCAGTTCAAGTTTTGAAATTTTAACTTCCACCTGATTGATCTTATTTTACCCAGTTAGAGTAAAGGTCAATCTAGGGATTATATATTGGGATACTAGCCTCTGGTTTCTAAGTCAGTTTAGTTTAGAAAGAGGTAGAGGGCTACATATTTATTTTAAATTTAAACCCTTTTTAAAGTTACTTGATACTCTTTTGTGCAACCAGATAACTGAATAAGCAATAGAAAGATCTTACCTCTAATGCAAGATTCCCCCCTTCTTCCCAAAGTGGATAGAACTAGTGCAAAGCCAGTTATAATTTCAAGATTGTATGATGCTCACATGGTAGGTCACAAGCATTTAACATGTAGGCCAGCTGTGCTCAACTAACCAGCTTTGTTATTTTGAAGAGTAAAAGCAACAACATAATGACAGTGTATTGATTTAACCTGCCCATGTAGCATGTGACCATGGAAATATAGAAACTAACCATTGGAGTCATTTATCCAAGAGTGGACTAGCTGCTTGTTGTTGCATAGCCTGAGGAAAAGAAAATTAACCCTAGAGCCACCCGTGTATGGACTAACTTCTTATTATAGCAGAGCCAGAGATAAGGAAGGAAAATTGACCCTTGCAGTCATTTAAACCAAGGAGGAACCCACTGCAACTGTTGTCACCACTATGGTGTTTCTGTGACTATAGCTTCTATATGCAGACATACATTGGTGTTTTTATTGAGCAACCCAAAACCAGTAATACAAATTGAACATTGCATGACAAAGGGAAAGGATCTTTTAATGTTTAGCAATTCTTAAACATTTGTTAAAGAAAGAGATTTAGGGGTATAACTTGTTAGACTCTGCTGCTGATCCAGAACACACACACACACGCACACACACACACACACACACACACACACAGGCACACTCCATTCACAAATATAATCATGCTAAGTCCACTTGTTTTCAACAGGTCTGTGGTATTTCTGTAGGCAATTGGTTTTTGACCATGTTTTCTTCAACACTATGGTCAGAACTTCTCATGCATGCATACTTGTGGATCAAGAGAATAGCCAGGCCACTGAGCAAATGAGGCAAAGATTATAGCTTAAGATCAGACATCACTCTGAACATCCATTAGTTATTTGTGCTATGCAGACCAAAGGTACACCAAGGCAGAGTAAACTTAGTCACATTGCTTTAAGTGGGTAGATTACATGGTTGTAAAATTAACTTCAGGTCAATTACAAGTAATGGATTTAGCAGAAAAGCATCTCACAGCAATATTCTCAGAAAAGTTATTTACAAGTTTCACAAGAAATATGCAGTTTTCCCATAGTTCATTCCCAAAATTCATTGTTAGAGTTAATTTGTAAATTTTTTTCATTCTAACATTAACCAATATTTTGAGAATAGACTCTGAGTCAGAATATGCCAAAAGTAGCAAGAATACACACAACTATATATACCCTTTTATATTTTGATTCCAAAGACAGGGAAAACTCAAGAAACAAACTTTTGGAACTACTGCTCCAAAAGTTCTCGTGCTGGGACAAAACACCCAATCAAAGTAGCATATGGAAGGAAAGGTTTAATTGAGTTTAAAGTCTAGAGAAGTTTCACAGTGGCAAGGACAGCAAGCAAGACAGAGGCTGGACACGGCATGTTACATATCAAGGTAGAAACAGCCAAATACTGAGCTACTAAACCTCTTGGTACAACTCTGGTGACACATGTCCTTCAGAAAGTGTCAACCTCCCCAAACTCTACCAGCAGGGGAGGGAGTATGAATCTTATTCATAAACACATGAATCTATGAGGGTGTGGCAGTCAGCTTTCTCATTGCTACCAGGAAGAACCAACAAAGAGAACAAAAAAGTGTACAAATCAGCCTAAAGAATGCCTACTACTATCTATAGTCAACACAAAATTATGACATGAAGCAACCACATTGAGAAACACTCCACAGCTCTTCATGAATTAGAAGTCCCATAGATTCAAACAGGAGGATTCAGAGGACCACCATTTATAAGGAAACCCCCAGTGGTAAGGCAGACCCACAGGAACTGGAGAAGAAATGTGAATGATTTCAGAAAGAGTCTAGAAATCAGACTAATTTTCAGACCTTGTGTCTTTTTCCTGGTTTCTCTCTTTCTACTGTTATTTCTTCTGTATTTACCTTACACATACTTACACAAAGTGCTTTAGCAATGGCCTGCATTGTTTGGGAGACTTAATGATGTTTCAAGTTATGAATGTGAAGTTTGTGTTAATCCCTGTCATGTTGGAGGCCTTGTGGATTTTGCTCTTTTCTTGATCTTTATATGTTTTCATGTTTTTCCAGTTTTGATTGTCAATTTTTCCCTCTTGTATAGCCTTTTAAGTTTGATCATCTCTTCAGTGTGGAATATTCTATGCAGTGTTCTTTATAAGATTGGTTAAATGCTCATATGATAATAAAACTGGCTTTTATTGTGGAAAGTTGTCTTTTTGCCTTTGATCAGGAGGTAATTTTGTTGAGTACAGTAGTTTGGGTTGGCAAGTATTTCCTTTTATTTTTTAAAATGCTCCATTAAAAGACCTCTGGCTTTTAGAGTTTACAATGAAAAATCAGATAATTCTGATGAGTTCACCTTTTTATGTAAGGAGTTGTTTTCCTCTTGCAGCTTTAAGTACTCTCTGTTTTCAGTGTTGACAGTTTAAACTATAATGTGATGCAGACTATTTCTTCTCTGGCCCTGATTGGTGTTCTGTGTGCCTCTTTTTCTTTGATATATCTCTCTTTTGTAAGGTTAGAGAAATTTTCTTCAATAATTTTCATTAGATGTTCTCTACATATTTTGCCTCTATTTTTCCCATTCTTCTACACCCATTGTTGCAGTTGCCGTCTCCTTGCTGACAGAAAGCACCCAACCTAAAGCAGCTAATAGGAGGAAAGGATATACTTTTGCTCACAGACTTGAGGGGAATCTCCATGAAGACAGGGGAAAGGATGCCATGAGCTGCAAATTCCCCCCTATTCAAAAATCAGGATGTCAGCAGCAGCAGGAGAGTGTACCAAACATGGTAAGGGAACGCTGGCTACAACACCCATAAGTCCACTCTCAACAACATACCTACAGTGAGGCTCCAATTCTCAAATTGCCACCAGCTAGAGACCTAGTATTCAGAACACATGAGGTTGTGGGAGATACCTGATTCAGTCCACTGCATCCATGATCTGAGTGCTCAATCTTTTTAAGGTGTCCCACGATTTCCCTCATAGACTCCTCATGCATTTTTAATGTGTTAATTATTTATTTATTTACTTGGATTCCTGGTCTATTTCCTCTGTCTTGTCCTTAAATTCAGATAGTTAATTCTCAACATGTTCTATTCTGTTGGTTTGGCTTTCTTGTGAGCCTTTAAAAAGTTCTTTCCTTTCTGTTTTCCATTTTGCTTGGCTTCGGTGTCTCCATCTCTTTTGAATGCCAATTTCATTTCTTCACTTGACCATCTTGGTTCATGGAATTTGTTTCTGAATTTGATTATGTTCTTACTGAGCTTATTCCACTGACCATTGGCTTGATTTTGTTTTGGTTGATTCTCTATTTCATTGATCTATTAAGGTATTTTTTATTCTCTTCAATTATATTGTGTCATGTACTGAATTTTTTGTTGCTGAATTGCTTACATTTCCTTCAGCCATGTTTTGTGTTCCTTTTTAAATTAATTTGGTTGCTTTTCTTCATTTAGCACTATTTAAATTGTGGTTTATTCTTGTTGATTCTCTTCCATTTCATCCAGCCATTTGTTCATGCCCTCCTAAGTTTTTTCAGTGTGCTTATACTTTCGTTTTTGTGATTCTAAGGCTGGACTTTCCTGTAGGTTAGTTTTTAAATGAAGCTCCCACTATGGGACTATGAATTCTTTGTGGGGATCTCGAGGCTGGGTGTCTTAGGTTATTTGTCCTGTATTGGGGTTGGCCCATCTTGAAGTAATCATTTAATATTTGTTGAGTACCCTGGTCAGCTTTGATCAAGGTTGGAATGGGATGTTGGCATATGTGCAGATTTAGGCTGAGTTCACTTGAGCCTGAGAAGGGGTTTCCTTGTTTGTCCAACCTGCTAGTGATTCTGAGTAAGACCCTGGTAAGCCTGGGCAACTCAGTGACCAAGCAGGAACATTTTCTCTTCCTGGTTCTAGGTGGGATTGCTATGGCTGCTGGAGGTAAGCACACATGGAAAGGAAGATCTTTCTTTGGGGCTGGACCTTAATCACACTGTGTGAAGGCTGCCCCAATCACCTGATTAGGAACAGGAAATCCCTACTGTGGGTTCTCCCAGATCATGCTATTGTGGGGTCAAGTGATCCCCACTTACGAGCCTGCCCGGGTCATGCCAATTGTGGAACTAATGGAGTGAGTGGGGGAGAATAGCTCATCTATGCTATGCCCAGTGCTTCCAACTACCTGGTCCTTTGAATCAGGATCTATTCTGGGACTTTGCTGCATGCTGAGTCAGTGCCTGAGACTTTGGATTGACCTGCATTCCTAGTTAACTCCTGGAGGTTAGAGCTGTTTTCCTCTTCCTTGTGAGTTTTCTTGTTTTGATTTAAGAAATTGCAAGGCCAGTGTGGGCAGAAGAAGAGCTCCCCTGTGGTTCTGCACTTGCCCCGTAGGCAGGGCCCGCCCAGCAGAAGCAGGTCCTTGCCACCATGCCAGCTGTAGAAGAATTTCACTGGCTGTGTGGTCGCTCGAAGCTCCTTGCTCCTTCATCTTTTGTAGCAGGGTTTTAAAACCCTTTTGTTCTTTTGTCTTGATTTGTTATGAATGATCAGACTCTATTTGATGAGCCCATACTATAGATTTCTACTTCACTATAAGTTTCTTTAAAATGTATTTAATAGAATGACATGGATCTGCTTACTTTAAAGAAAGTTATCCTTCTCTCTCTCTCTCAAAAAAGAAAGTTATCCAGCTTTAGACAATGTATATGAGATTAAGTTTGTGTGATTCTAAACCACTATTTTGGCTATAGGTGTGTCAAAGAATTATAGTGATGCCTAATATTACTAGTGTCCAACTGCTAATTGTGACTTCAGCTTGATTTCTTTAGAAAATTCAAAAAAATAATTTAAGTATTTTGGTTATCATTACTCTGTATGCAACTAATCTATTTTGATGAGACTTTAGAACTTTTCCAGCTATATGAATTCTGAATGATATTCTTATGTGACTTTTGATACCTGATTAGAGAAAATTAGGAAAACTTTATACATGGCACTATTCATGGAAAAAAGCTGCCTGTCACCATAACCTACTACACTGTTATCTTTGAAGGGAGGTATGGTAGAGGATCCAGTTTCTCTAGCTGTCCCAGCTCCATGTATATCTGTATTCCCTGCCCAAGTCCTCCTTTGTGCTGCTTCTCTGTTAAAGGTGTTCCTTGTCAGAGGTTCATCTGTGGCAATTCTGCTGGCAAGGTTTAGGGAGGAGGAAATTACACATATTTTTATTGGTTTCAATCAACTCATAGTGAATTTTCCCTTCTATCCCACCATTCCTTCCCTAGGACTTTGATTTCAATATTGCATAAGGAAAACAGACCAAGGGGTGCTAATCCTTTCAACTATTTAATCTCTTGGTTACACTATTGTGAGTAATGAATGAATTTTTCAATATTATTGTCATTTTAGCTCTGTATTAATGTACTATTCTGACATAGAGCAAGTTAAAAAAAAAGACAGAAGTCTACATATTCAAGAACGGCATCAAATTCACATAGAGATAGCCACCCCTCCAAATGTCATATCATCACAATCATACTCACTCCATTTTAAAAGTAAAATAAAAATCAAGAGAATATATGAGTAGGCAAGAAATTTAAATTACCAAGAGATGAGGGGGAATCTATTCTTCCTAAAGAAATACCTTCGGATAGAGCTCAGGGTGTTTAGTGATGAACTTGTGGTATTGTTTGAAGAATTGTTTTTTCATAAGGAAAAAAGATGTTGCAAATTAACTACACAGCAGAAAGTCAGCAAAATTGTGCTGAGTTGGACATATTTGAAGGTATTTTCAGAGTTATGTTTAAGGCTAACACCTGAGTTTTGTGTAATATAAATAAGACATTGTGTTTATCAACCTCTCATCTATTTTGATTTTTTTCCCTTGCATGTCAAGTGATGTTCAGGTTTTGATTGTTTTGTATCCGTCTTTTCCTGTGTAAATGGCATTATCATTGTTACTTGAGGTCTTGCTTTATCATGTTTGTAGTCTGAGGACTTGAATTTACAGTGCATCAGATTTGTTGCTATTTTTTTTTTGTAGAGAGTCTACCTTCAGCTGTTTATGGTGATGCAATTTATTGATAAATATGATTGTGGTTAAAAAAGAAAAATGAATTTAATCATAGGTTTTGAACAAATTTCCTTATATTGCTCATGCAAAAATCATACATATCTGCATGCTATTGAAATTTAACTTTGTATGATGCTTAAACCAGTATTTGGGGAAATAACAATATAAGCCTTTACCATGTATGAAAGAAATTTTTAAAAATACAAAATATTTTCTGATTAGCATCTAGTTTATATTAAATTTTCAAAAATGCTGAAGGTAAAACTTGCCTTCATCAGGATGCAGTGAGAAACATATAGTTACATTCTAGTTTTTGTATAAATACAGGGATAAAGGGAAAAGAGAGAAGAGAGAAAAGATTGAGAGAATAAAGAAGAGAGACAGAGAGGGGAGAGATCAGGGACTGAGTTTGTGAAGGCTAGTTCTGTTTCATCCTTTTGTGTAACAACTGAGTACTTGGAAATCAGTTGCTTCTTGTGACACTTTGGGAAGTGAACAACTATTTCCATCAGTAGGAATCTAACAATGCATTTGCTCATATAATAATTGAATTGAAAAGGATAAGTAAGTGTAGAAACATGTTTTATGCTGAGAAAATGCACAATTTCAGCTACTCTGAAGGCTGAGACAGGAAGATCACAAATTGAAGACTTCTCTAGGCTATAGATTAAGATCAAGGCTAGTCTGGGAAATTTAGTGAGACTGTCAAAATAAGAAGTAACAAGAGTCCAAGCATATAACTCAATGACAGAGTGCACATCTAGCATGCATGAAGCCCACAATATTACAGAATATTACATCTAAACCCCAGTAACCTCCAACAACAAATGCACACTTGCATAAACTATATACACTTGAAAATATTGCTAAAAGACTTCAATATTCTGCATGCAAAATCTGCCCATCATGAAAATATGCAAACCATTATAATAAAAAAGTATTCCCTAGAGGACAGTAATATTTGAAATTCTATTTTTATGAGTAAAGCCTAAGGAGTCTTAGTGAGGCCTGCATTTATTATAATATTTATGCAAAAGGAGCCAATCACTTTTTCTCAGTGGACTGGAAAGTTTTGATAGGTATATAAAATAGAATGTGCCCAGAAACAAAGGGAAAATATTCACTTTTATCGAATGACAGTTAAGTACTTTAAATTCACCTCTAAATCATCCCATTGATAGAGAAGAGGAGCAAGGTAGCTTTATCTTGCAGGGACTCACTTAGGAACCCAGGCCCAAAGGTACATAGATGCTAGGGAGACCAGCAGAAGAGGACTCTGTGATTAAACAAGGATTTCAGGAACTGCTTCCTGGTTCCTCATCAAAAGAAGATTTTGTGGGATTTTTCCAACTCTGAGCTCTCCTCCATGGCCCCTGACCCCAATCAAGCTCCCTCATCTATATGTGAGATGACAATGAGGCTCATCACAACTACATGGCTTATTTACATCTCCAATGTTCTAAGGAAACCCAATCTATGCTGCTGCATGACCACCTGTTCAAGATCCCTCTCAGCTTGAGAGCTTTTCTATTTCATCTCTACTCTTTCTTAAAATAAACCTTTTATAATTTACCCTTTCTATATTTATAGTCTATGCTAATCAGAAGTCTACAGCCATTAGCTTGGGGAGTTTTAGAAAAGGTTGAGTGGCTGCCTTTCTAACCCCAAAGCTGAGCACAACCATAGCCACAAAAAGGTCTGTTGCTCTCAAACATTTACCCAATGATAAAAGATAAATAATGAAAAAATTAAAAATTTAAAGTAGTTACAGACTAAAGTTCAGAGAGGGTTTCCGTCTATAGAAAAATTAGATGAGGTTCTAAGTTTAGTATAGTCTGTGTCATTTTAAATTTTGAGAATGAATAGTCTTGCATCATTAAGGATTGCTATTTAAGTGAAAACAGAGAGAGATGGTATAGAACAGCATTATTCATAGCTTAAATTAAATGTGAAAACAGAAAAAAAAACAGTTGCACATTTTGTAGCAACAGGGCAATTTGGAATTTTGATATGATAATGTGTAGAGTAGTATAGAATATTGGATGGAGAAAAAATAAATTTAGATTTAGCTTTCCTTCAGATTCTAGCTTACATTGAGGACTCCCTCAACATCAGATATTTCAATATCACTTCAAATTACTTAAGTGTTCAGTTTTTTCTAATATTTTAATATTAGAAATATATTATAGAAATATTATTTTTCTAATATTTCTAATATTTTATTAATTTGCTGGTAGAAGGAGAGGGCGAGAAAGAGAGAGGACTGTGGAGTATGAGAACACTGGGGCTTCTTGCCATTGCAAAGGAACTCCAGATGAATTCACTGCCTATGCATTATGCCTTATAGAGGTACTGGGAAATGAAACTTATGCCAGCAGGCTTTGATAATTGTCATTACTCATCCTACTTTTACAATATAAAACTCAGGGATGAAAGTATAGTAAATATGGATATTAGATAGAGATGGGTAACCTGCCCAGGTCCTTGTGCTCATTCTATGTGAAATCAAGAGTGAAATAAAATACATGCTATCTAGTCTGTGCCTGTAAGCATTATGCTGCCTCACAAGGAGTTCTTTCCCAAAGCAAGAAAACATCATTAAAATGGTAAATACCGTCTCTGTCACAAAAGTCACTTGTAGCCCCGGGATCACTGTGTCACTGTGTTATAACTGACAATGCATGAGGAAACATCAGATATCATGGCCACACTTTGGTTTCTGATATATTCCTTTTAAAGGTTATAAGAGTCTTTGGAGCAAAGGTATTTTCATGTTTAAAAAGGAGGAGCCTGGTTTGTCTAGAATGGATCACTTCAAGAAAAACAGAAAGCATCAAGTCTATCCATTCCAATGACAAAGAAGAAAATTATCTCCCATGGTCTCTTTGTGACAAGATGGATCCAAGCAGAAGTTAACTGCTACAATTAATTAGACCCATTTTTCTTTGAAAAGCTACAACTATCAAGAGGCTTAATTTTTGTCATATATTATCACATATTAAAGAGATCTTTTATCAGTCAATATTAGTTGCTTGGGCAAACAGAAATATAAAAATAATGAACTGATTTAATCCCATACATGCACAGAAAAGAAAAAAAATTGTGATCTTGGTTATTGATTTGATTTCATTATGTTAAACTATTTTTGCATGAACTGTGATGAGTTTCACTTATTAAACACTGAAAAGCTAAAAAGAAGTTAATGTTCAAGAACACTTGGTAATTGGTTTTGCACTTGCCCCCAAAAGATGTGTTCATATTTTGGCTTAGAAGTAGAAAAATCCATATATACAAGAGCATGTGTTAGCTCAAATTTGTTTTGAAATGCTAATTTAAACCCCAGAATTAAATATAACTTAGCAAGATTTTTACTTTTTCTCTTTTCTGACAGGCCCTTGCATATGGGATGTTAATATCAGTAAATACATTGCCCTTTACGAAACCAAGGACTAGAGGCTGTTTCAAGATCTCTGACATTCCTTCTGGTATATGTAGCCAATTTTCAGTATGTTCTATACTCCTTACAAATTGACAACATAGTATGCAGTCATACTAAATAAATTTGACCAATTCACATCATTGAAAATTCATACTTAATGTGATATGCAAAAATAATTTGATTAACTATGTACCTAAATATAAAAAATGCATGCATATGGGCAGAGCAGTAAAGAAACTAGGTAAGCTGCTAAATTTACTGTGACTTGAGTTCATTCTAAACCTAAAATCTTTCAAAAAACTAAACTGAATGAAATAATAGAAAAAAGTCAAAAGATTCAAACAAGGAACATTTAAATCTTAGGAATCAAAAATCCTAAAAAAAAAAAAATTGGGAAACAAAAAGGCAGACAAAAAAGATTGGGGCACAAGACAGTAGTAAAACCTAACAAGTCAGTACTAATTAAGACAACCTGAAAAATTCCTTTAATAGAATGTTACAGAAAAGAGTTAAAAATACAGGTAAAGGGTAATAGTCAACTGTATATATGAATGTTTTTGTTACTGGGTACTTAAGTTCATAAAATCATCACAAAATTTTCTAGTGTTTTAATGAAATTAGATCACACCCATGAAAATCTCACCAAATCAACAATGTTTGTCTCTTTTAACCAATACAGATCTCACTCTCCATTGGAGGCTCTGTTTGTATTTTTTAAGAAAGCAATGAGAACTTGGACAACCTATTTCCACCAACACAACAGCCAGGTAAGAAACAAACTACCCCTAACCTAGAGTCCTGAGGAAACCTTCAAGGAAGTGGCGAGATGAGCAGAAGAGCTACCTCCACAGAAACTCAAATTACCTATGGAAGTAGAACAGAGATAGTAGAATGACCCAAACAGTGCAAAGTGGAAATCCAGAGACTCTTAGAGCTCAACAATATAGCAGACTTAAATTCTCCCACCATGTTTCAGGGAAATTGGTGGAACAGGGGGAGAAAAATTGTAAGAGTAATGGAGTTATGGTGGGGGAGAATATCCAGAGAAGGAGACATTGCCCCCCTCAACAACAACAACAACAGACACACACAAATACACACACACACATGCACACAAAAAAAACCCAGCTAGAGCTAGTGCAATTCATAACCCCCATCCCATGGACCATTCTAGCAATTCCAATGAGGAGCGCCCTCAGTGGGTTGGGGCCAAGGAGGAGGGAAATGGGGATCCCAACAAAAGACTTGTTCATAGTGTGTGTCTAATTAATAACAATGTCATCTCACTAGCCAGTGTTTGTGTACCAAGTACTGACAGGTGGACAACTCTGGACTGTCCCCAGACTCTTCTGCTCTGTGTGGTCCCCATTGCTAATGTGGCCTATTCAAGTGTGTTATTCACTTGTTAGAGTTGACTTGATGTCCATGTGTTTACCCATTCACTTCCTAGACCTGGAGCTGCACCTTACATCTGCAGCTGGAGCCTGACACCATAGATCAACTCTAACCTGCCACCCAACAGTGACTCTACTCCTATGAAGAAGGGGTTGACCCCCCCCCCACAGGTTCCATTATGTCTCCTGTGATAGAGTTCCTGACATGAAGTTGGCATGGCAAGAGAAAGAGCTGGAGGTGTCCGGTAGGGGTGCAGCTGCTGTAAGCAGCTGGGGAAGCACATACTATATACAGGCCATTGGAGAAGCGAGTGAGAAGGAGAGAGTGAGTGAAAGGGAAATAATTGGAGAGAGACAGAGAAAGGTGCATACATAAACAAGTGAACATGGGAATCTGAGGTAGGCAAGCAAGAAGATAAAGAAACATATGCACCTGGGTTAGCAGAAGTGGTGGGGAGCAGAAAGAGAGTAAGGTTAGTGGTGGAAGGCTTTAATGCCTCTTGGGGTTGGGGGTGGCCAGTGGGAGGGGACTTTTGTAGATGTGAGCTCCAGAACCAGGTTTTCTTGGTTCCCATGCAGAGTGGAGCCCTTTGAAGGAACATTCCAGTTTCAAGATGGGAGAGGGAGGGAGATCTGAGACTGGCAATTGCCACAGTGGTCAAGATTACAAGTTAAAATCTCTGTTTCCTTATTTTAGAACCCAATTTAAGCTTCATATTGATAGAGATTAAAAATAAAATAACCTTTTTTGTAGGTAGTTACTTAGGGACACAGGTCACAAAGGATGTAAAAAAAAATCAACCTGTCTTGGAAAAATTAGGAGGCAACTCAAGTATGAAAGTAAACTGGACTGATCAATTGGCAATCAGAACAGCCCTGTTTACTTCCTCCTTCCTGGAACTTTTGTGGCTTTTTCTTTCCTCGTGGAAACCCTTTCCATATGCATGGTCTATGGGGAAAATATGAAAGCAAATGAGGGGCCCAGCCCTAGGCTAATTTTGGTGAGTTCCCAATGTTCCCTTGACAGAACCCTGACCCTGACAGCCAACATACTTGTATAAGTCCCCTCTCCTGTCAAGTCCGCATATCCTCCCCTAGAATGTCCCCTGCACCTGACATAAGTAATGTCTGGAGCACACTTGGAGAAGTGCCTTGGAAATTCTATCGGGTTGAGTTGAGGGAACTCTCAGCAGGTGTATGGGAACTTCAGAAAACCTGGGGTGGTGTAGAAAAAGAAAGTGGAGGAGCTGGAGAACACTGAACTAAGTCTGAAGCAGGGAGAGAGGAAAAGAACAGGAGGGTGAGAGACAGAGTAAGAGGAAAGGAAGATGCTGTCGGAGTCACTTTCTCATTACTGAGACAAACACCAAGCAGAAGCAGCTTATGGAAGGACAGGGTTTATTTCAGCCGTACAGAATCCAGGGGAAACACCATCAATGACAGGAGAAGCTGGTACACTTCAGCATCCTCAGCGGAAACAGCTGCCACGAGCAGCAAGTTCGACAGCAAACACTATGAAACAATTAGATTGTTCTTCATACAATCTGCAGCTGGACTCCAAGATATGACAGCAGTGACATATCTCTTCCTTAGGAGGGCTCTGCCCACTGGAGACTCAAGATTTAATCCTGAGTCTATGGGCCCTAACATTCAAACTACGGCAGATACATTTAGAGTGAAATGGAAACTGTGTAGGACAGGGGCAGAGAGACTCACAGAGAAAATGGTGGGGACATGTACCTTCAGTCCAGACAGAAATCGAGGAAGAAAAGAGAAAGGGAGTGTTGCAGTATCCTCATCGTTGCCGGGATAAAGTACATGTCCAGAAGCATCTGATGGCATGAGAGGACCTTATTTTGGCTTAGAGTCTTGAAGGGAAGTTTCATGACGGCAGGGCAGTATGGCATGAGCAGAGGCTGGTATTGCCCCTTTCACAACAGGTGGAAAACAGCAGCTGGAGAGTGAGATATATCTGGCAAAGGAGAGCTGGCTGTAACGCCACTTAGCCCACCCCCAACAGCACACCTCCTCCAGCCAGGCTTCCAAATTGCCATTGGCTGCAGAGCATTCAAACACATGGATTGGGGTGCAGATATGGATCAGTGGTTAAGGTACTTGCCTGCAAAGCAAAATGACCCCAATTTGATTCCCCAGTCCCCATATAAAGCCAGATGCACAAAGTGTCATATAGAGTTTGTTTGCAGTGGTTAGCGGTAGTGGCACACCCAATCTGTTTCTTTCTCTGTCTCTCTTTAGGTCTGTCTTTCTCTGCTTGAAAATAAATAAATAAAAATATTGAAATCACACATGGGTTTATGATGGACACCAAATTCAAATCACCACAGAAGGGCATTTGAGGAAGGCCTTATATGTGCTCCCTTTGGGTGAGGGGGAACTGTCAATTATGGTCAGTTGGGAGGGGAGAGGGGAATGGATTTAGATCTTTGAGACCCTAACTCTCAGAATATCTACTTGCCTATGAGGGCCACATAGACCAGTCAACTCAATGGACTTATGTTGTAGTACCACAAGGATTCATGGACAACACTCACTTATTTGGAAAAACCCTATCACAGGTCCTTGTTCATTTTACAGTATAGGTGACATCCTCTATTGTGCCCAAAGTGATGGAAGTTCACAGAATAGAGTCCAAGCCCTTTTAACTTCCTTGATGACAAGTTTTAAAAATCTAAATTTTAAATCTGAAAGCCTTCTATCAAGTACCTAAGTATAGTCGTAGCTCAAGGGAACAGAAAATTAGGAGAAGAAAGAAGAGGACCCAGTTGATCCTGTCTTTGACCTAGCATACTCAGACAGCACAGTAGAGGTGTATGGTATCCCTCTTTTTTTTTGCTGGGTATGGATCCCTGATTACAGAGAAATTGCCAGACTCCTATTTCAACTAAGAAAAAGAAATCCAAGGTTCAGAAAATGAATCTATTATTTGGGAACCAGAATATAAACTAGTATTTAATCAGCTAAAACTGACTTTGTTGGTACTGCATTGAGCCTGTCCACAGGAAAATAATTCAATTTATATTTAACCCAGATAAAACAATTAGATCTGGAGATATTAACACAACTCAGAGAACCACCCAGCCACCTGTGAGTTATCAAGGCAAAGAACTAGATACATTCACAAAATGGTGGCCAGCTTTGCCTTAAGGCAGTGGCTGTCATGGCCCACCTAATTACTGAGGCTCTCAACCTTGCCATGAGACATGACATGGCTGTCCATATTCACGGTAGCATGTTAGGACTTCTATCCTCCAGTGGAAGTCTTGGTACACTGTAAGCTTCCTTTTAAGTGATCAGACAGTACTTTTAGAGGAATTGCCTGTTTAGCTTAAAACATGTTTTGCTTTAAATCCTGCTAAAATCCTACCTGAAGAAACTGGGAAGGTTCACCAGTGTGGATAGATAGAAAGGACGATGGCATGCACAGCTAAGAAGATCTTGAAGAGGAATCCTTAGAAAACCTAGGCTGGACTCTCTTTTCAAACAGGAATTCCTTCATAGAACACATGACTCAGAACAGGCCACACAGTAGTTACTTTAGATGGCAATATTGAGAGAAATCCTCTCCCCTCTGGCACAAGTGCTTGGCTGGCATATCCATCTGTCTTAACCACCGCACTAGAGCTCAGCACGGGGGAAGAGATGTTGTTGTCTACTGGGACTCTAGATATTCATTTCTCACTCTACAAAAACATGCTACTTGGGAGGAAAGACAATTCATTGTCAAGTGGCCTTCTATTAAATATTATAAATAAATAGGCTGTTTTCCCCACTGATTTTTTAATTCAAGTGCTGGCAGTCATCCATATTCAGAGACATCAGAAAGGAGCTCATGAACCTGTAGAAGGAAACAGGGTAGCAGACATGGCTGCTTGACAGTGACTAAATACAATCACAAAAGCTCCTCTTATAGGAAACTAGACCAAGGTATTTTCTAGAGGAGGCAAACTGGGTGGCCTCAAGGGGGTATACTCTGCTTTCTTCAAGAGCTACAATAAGATGAGGGTAAATTTTATATTTGTCTTTTTCAGGCCAATGGAATATTCTTCAATTCATCATCTATCCTTCCATTTAGGGAGAGACCTTAAATACCAACCAGCTCTTAGAGTTGGTTTACTAGAAAAAAGCATCTTTTAAAAATCATTAACCAAGTGGTGGATGTTTATGAGGTTTGTCTTAGAAATAATCCTTTGAATCATAAAATTTCCCCACCAAGAACAGAGATAAGGGAGCAATCCTGGGAATTATGGAATGATAGACTTCACACATCTAGTGAAACCGACAGACATCCAGTGTCCCTTGGTGGGGATGGACACTTTCAGCAACTGGGTGGAGGCCCTTCCCGTCCCATGCATGACTGAACAGTCCTCTGAAGGAGTAATAACTTTACAAACAGAAAACGTTCTTGATGTGACTCACATAAGAGTTTACATAGCGACTACAGTCTTTCCTTCAATGCAGCAGTTACTCCATTGGTATCAAAGATTTGGGGGATAAAATATAACATCACTGTGCCTGGCAGCCACAATCCTCAGGAAAGATAGAGAGAGCAAATGGTATTCTTAAGAGACATTATAGAAAGCTCTCTCAAAGGACCTATTTCCTATGGATGGCTCTCCTCCCCAGTGCCTTGATAAGAATTGAAAAGCCATCATAAAGCAGGTTTAAGTCCTTTTGAAATGTTATATGGAAGACCTTTTCTCACAAATTAATTTTTATTAGCCTCCAAGACTTCAGCCCTTGTAAAACATGAAATGTCATTGGAAGAGTTACAAAATGCTATGGGAAACCCTTCCTGGAACTTAAGATTGGGAACTGAGGAATCTCCTGTTTTTATCTGAGTAATTAGTTTTTTAAAATTCCATTCCTTGCCTTACTCCTTGTTAAAGCTCAACATGGAAAGTCTGTACACTATAATTCTTTCTGTCTCCAGAGCTGTGAAGGTCCCAGGACTCAAGTCATGGATCAGTCATCAAAGAGTAGCCACACCACACAGCAGGTCCAGCCTTCCAACTAGATGCTTACCTGCTGGAGCCCAGAGAAGACCAAAAATTCCTTTCCAAACACATGTCTCCTGATGAACATTGATTCTAGGGTTTTAAAAGACCCTTGCTCCAGAGTCTCTAGATTTTGCTTAGGACTTGTAATATTAAGTTCTCTTATCAAAGGAATGGCACCATTTCCTAGTTCTTGATAAAAACCATAATGTTCTTATTTTTTTCTCTTTTAAATGCTATCTCTGGTTTAAAATAAAGGACTAAAGGGTCAACACACAGATGGTGATGAGATATCAGACTGTTTAAAAAGGCAAAATGAAAAAACACTTTCTGTCATTGTCTTTTTGATAGACTCTCTCCAGGGGAACCATAAATAACAGACCCTATTCAGTTTGAAAAAGTTCAAGTGGTGTTTGCCCCATTTCCCTAAGGACAGTTGTGTTCCTTCTTGGGAAGGGGCAATGATAGAGATTAGGAGCCTGGAAACCTCCCTTTGTAGGTAGCTAGTTAGGAACACAAGCCCAAAAGTATATACACATTAACCTGCTCTCATGAGACTAGAGGACAACTCCAGTTGGAATATAAACCTGAGGCACCATCACTGGTCCTTCCTCCTTGGAAATCTTTGGGAAACGTTTTCTTCCTGGTTATTTCGCTCTTTCTGAGTCTTCACTTTCCCCACTGACCCACCAATCAATCAAGATCACTATATATATAGAAGCTTAACTGATAAAGCTCATCTCAACATGTTACCTAATATCCATAGAGTATTGAGGAGTCAAACTCCTTCCCAGAACATAAAATCTTCCAAAATGCTGATGAGTCACCCATTACTCCTGGACTCCTCTCCATTGAGGAGAACTTTGCTTTACTTTTCCTTTCAACAAAATTTAGCTTGCTTGCCTTTCAACTGTCTTTGCTCATTATTCATCACAATCAGGATACAAATAAACTCCACCCTGAAAATGAGTAACAATATGAAAATTGTTGAAATAATGAAATATTGTGAGCTTAATGCAAGTAGGTCCCAATGTTAGACAATATTTAATTTGTGCCAGGTAGCCATACCATACGTTTCTCCATTACTTCTTTGATTTAATTTTTTTGGCATGAGTGAGTCCATTTTGCTTTTGATTTTGAAGAGGGTCATACTATTGTTAGATATCTAGGCAAGCAGTAGCAGGTTTGAGGGCAATTGAAAATGTATCTCTCTGTCATGATAAGCTTTATATCTCCTTCAAATGCCATAGGAAAGGGAAGACAGTGGGAGTATGAAGACATTGCTGAGGCCAATTAAGGAACATTCTTCCAGTCAAAAAAAAAAAAAAGAGAGAATCTCTGTTTTGCTTTTCATTCTAGATAGAGACTGGGCATTCCAAGCTGTATAAATCATAACAGTATAAAGACATGCTATGATCCTGCCCCTTAGCATTAACCCAACTAAGGGGCTAGAGATATAGCTCAATGGTGCTTGCCTGCAAAGTCTGATGGTCCAGGTTTGATTCTCCAATACTCACATGAAGCCATATGCACAAAGATGGCACATGCATCTGGAATTTTGTTTGCATTGTCAGGAGGCCCTAGAATACCCATTCTCCCCCTTCTCCTCTATCCCTCTGTCTGCTTGTAAATAAATTAATATATAAATAAAAAGAATTAACCTAACTGAGCCGGTTAATCACCTGGCCAGGACACCTCCCTCAGAAAAATGGTTCCAGGTGGTACATTAAGGAGATAGGAGCAATAATTATCCTCACAATGACTCAAGCAAGCCCTCCTTCAATGCATATTCCAACAGTCATTGGCTTTTTAAAACTGCCAGCTTTTTTGAATTCCACCTCAAAATATGTAACCTTTCCTCCCCCTCTCTTTTCTGAATTCCAACTCAAAACATGGAACCTTTCCCTTTTCCTCTCTCTCTATTCTGAATTCTAACTCCAAATATGTAACTTTTCCCTTTTCCTTCCTCTCTCTCTTACTCTCTCTCTCTCTCTTTGTGTCAAAATCCTGAGCATGTTTGCCCTGATATTTTGGGTTTTTCACTGTTTCCTCAATAAATTTCCTTTTCTTTATTCTTTGTCATCTGTGTGCATGATTGTTTAAGGCTGTGAGATAAGGACTCAATATTAAGAAAATTCTTCAACATCGAGGTCCCACTTAGACTCAATAGAGAGGGAGTAAAATGGACTCTCTCCTGATTCTTTTTGTCAGACTCTCTATGTCCACCATTGTTCTGTGGGACAAAAACACCAGGTCAGACAGTTGAAGTGAACAGTGCAGTTGCAAGCCTTATTACTCAAGCTAGTCTTGATCAAATGAACTTGGAAAATCCCCCTTCACCTCTGTCCCTGGGAACTTTGGCTATTTCATTTCAGTATACTTTTGAAGAATTCAGTCTGTTGTGAAATACTGAGAGACGAAACCTAATAGCACCCAAAAATTGATTCATGCAGCCACTTACCACCCTCATAGGAAGGATGCCTGTGAGGACATCAGATGGTATCTGCTCTTTCCTACTGACTTGACTTGGTACTCTGCCTCCATGGGAAGTTTCACTTTGTAAATCTTAATTGCTGTGGTTTATATCAGAAATTCCTCCATAAACTCATGTGGTCTGAATGTTTGGTTTCCAGCTTATGGCAATTTGGGTGGTAGAGCCTTGCTGGAAGAGGTGGGTTATTGGCGACATACTTTGGTGTGTTATATAGAGCTTCCCCTTGCCCAAGCTCAGCTCATGAACCTGCTGTTATTTTATAGCTGATGTGGTAGAGGCAATGTCCAGCCTCTGCTCATGCCATGCTGTCCTGCCATTCTGAAGCTTCCACTCAAGAGAGTAAGCTGAATTTTCAATGGGTGTTTCATCCCAGCAATATGAAGGTAACTTTAAGAGTCTCCAAGGCTCCCTCCCTTAGAACTAAAGAAAGGACATGGTGTACACATGTAATGCCTTTAATTCTGGGATTGTTTTGTCTTGTGTCTATAGACTTGGATGTGTGGGTGGAGGCAAGTGGCACTAAGGTAACTCACTCTCACCTCTCTTGCCTTCATGACTGCCATTCCTTTAGACCCAAGAGAAACCTTGGTGAGAATTTAAGGGAAAGGAGGATAACAAACAATGCTGCCTAACAAGAATTGGCCTTTTAAACCTGCCAGCTTTTCTGAATTCCAACTTAAGTCATATAAACTTTCCTCCCCCAACCCCCTCTTTTCTTAATTCCATCTCAAAACATATAACCTGTCCCTTTACCTCTCTCTCTCTCTCTCTCTCTCTCTCTCTCTCTCTCTCTCTCTCTCTCGCCATTTACCAAATAGAAGGCACTACTACTGCCTTGGACAAAGTATTCCACGATTAGTTCTGGTATAGGATTCCAAGATTCCCAGATAGTTGCTTTGCTGAGTGAAGGCCAACACACAAGATCATGGGCCCTTTAAATCAGGGTTAAGTGATTTTATCAATTTGTTTTCTGAAGGACTTGATTAACTGTCACACAAATATGAGAAAGAATGAAAATCATCAGATCTCAGCTCAGATTACCTCATCTGGGACAAGAGGAAATTCCCCAAAGCGGGAAGCTCTCTCCTCCCCAGTTTCTGCATGAACTCTCAAAGCAGCATTCCACATGCATGCAGGGTATAATTTCCCTTTCCTCCAAGATTTTATCCATGGGGTTCCTTGTAAGGAGACATTTGGGGTCTCATTCCTGAGTCATACATTTTTGTGTTCCCCTGATGTTTCAGATGCCATCTAATGGTCCATATTTCAATCAAATGTTGTCCTGTGCTCAGGTGAGTAAGGGGTACTCTTTGTTAAGTACAGTGGACTTCTTTCAGGTGTCTGGCTGTTCTACCTGAGCCCAGGGAAGCAATGACAGCTAAAACATCCTCTCCCATGCACTCATTCAGCTACATTTTTGAACACTTGAGGATTTCATGGTAATTTGTGTTCAGATAAACTAGGCAGGCTATGGAAATGGTTTTCTTGGATTTGGTTTTGGTGTTTTCTTTGAACGAATATGTGCTTCTGATGGGTGCCATGGGTTCACAGGGGGCATTTCCCATTGTTCCAGAGCCAATAATTTACATAATATATATCTACAATGAGTGTACTTTGGAGTTCAATCTGGGTATCAGTGAAAGCAGATCAGTAGTTTTGCCATGTTTATAATAAGTGTCCTATGTAAAGGACACTGTCTCCTGGGTAGGCTTACAGGAAGCATGTCCCCTCAGTGTCCCCTTAATCATCTCCCTCAGGAGACAATTTCAATCTTTCCCCCTAATTTAAAGATAAGGTAATATTGGATCATAGGGCTCATTTTTTCCCTTTCCCTGCTATACCATAACCTCAATTAGCTACCAAATTATAGTCAAACATGGACATTTTCTTTCCTGTTTAGCCCGGTCTTTAGATGTAGTCCAGTGGAGCCACCAACTATGAAATTTCAACTAAAACGTTTGATAAGAAAAAGTGATTGCAAGAGTCTTGATTGCCAGATGAATGGAGAGAATGGAGCTAGGTGTGCAGAACAATCTGGTCAGCTGTAAAGCCTATGAAATCCAGAGCAGATTGATTTATTAACTCTTTGCTGCACTGAGATACATTTTATCCAGTTACTCTCAATAAGTGGCAGCTTGCTTCCTTTCATGACACAGTTTAGCCCCAATAAAAACTGACAGTGAAATAATCTAGCATCTCTAAGTTAATATACCTTCCAACATCATCTTCAACTAGATCTAATCTGCAGTCAAACAGACAAATGGGGAGAAAGAATTTCCCTATGTCCACACTTGCCTTTTCTTAAGAGAAAACTGAACACATAAATATGTAAAGCTATAAAATAGATACCAGCTCGGGTCATTAATTCCTGTGAGAATATCTGCTTAGTGCATTTAAAATTGTCCTTACTTAAAAATTCTGTGGGGGGCTGGAGAGATGGCTCAAAGGTTAAGGCACTTGCCTCCAGTGTCTAAGGCCCTGGGTTCAATTCCCCAGGACCCACATAAACCAGACCCACAAGGTGGTGGCCCTGGTGTGCTCTCTCTCTCTCTCTCTCTCTCTCTCTCTCTCTCTCTCTCTCTCTCTCTCTCTCCTTGAAAATAAATAAATATAATATTTTTTTAAAATTCTGTGGGGACTATAATCTTGTCAATTTATCAATGTTTGCCTCATTTAACCTATGCTGATCTCACTTTCCACTGGAGAGTTTGTTTTTATTTTTCAGAAGGCAGCTAGAATGGGAGTCAATCCAATTCCACCAATAAGACCAGAAATGATAGTTGGTTCCCTGGCAGGAGGTGAATAACCCCTCATGTATCAGCTAGGACCCAGGTGAAACCACAGAGGAAGTAGCAAGATAAGCAAGAGTGCTGATTCCACAGCATGACAACCTATACCAGGGTGATGAAGAAGATCCAGGGTAGTCAAAATGTTTCAAAGCAGAATCCAGAGTGTGCTAAGAGCTCAACAGTAAATCAGACTCAAAACTTACCTACCATGGCTCAGGAAACTTTGCAAAAGAGGGGGCAAAAAGATTATAATAGCCATGGTGGGGGAAATATCCAGAAGCTTCCTCCCCCCACTAGATTTCTGCTGCTGGCACACCTCAGATCCCTCCATCCCATGAAACATTCCAGCAATCCCACTGAGGAGGGCCCTGAATGGAATGCTGGAAGGGAGAAGGGAAATGGTGGTACCAACACATGAATTGTACTTATTAAGTTTTTTGTAATAATAATAAATAAATAATGAATGTGGATGGATGGGATTAGGGGGAAGAATTGGTAGGGCAGGAGGAGATACATGGAAAACTAAATCCATAATGAATCATTAACACAGAATACTTAATTTTGTAAGTAAGCTGTTCACGAAGATAGGGGCATCATCTGGCAAGAAGGGCCCTAAAGGGAGGAAGTCTAACCATAATACAAGTGGTTCTGGCCTGTAACTCCCACTGTTAATCTGAGTGACCTACCATGTCACTATAATCTTTCTCTTTTTGATGGTCAGCTATAAATTCAATTTTCTATAATATCTGTGAAGTGCATTAACTTCCTAATTCAGATATGATCTGCTTTTCTCCTAATGCAGAAAAATATATATTTTTTATTAAAATAGCTGTTAAGTTTTATAAGGGAATTGCAAAACAAATCAAAAATAGCTTACCAACTTACAAAGCCTTGTTCTATACATTTTACAATAATAATAATAATAATAATAATAATAATAATAATAATAATAATTAAGATTAACAGCATCACTTCAGGACCATCAATTTGCATTAATTTTTCTTGAAAAATACATTTACACTTGTTTCAACTGAAAATAATGACAAAATTTGTCAATAATAATCTACATTTATATACACATCACCATTTAATTTACCTTTTACATAACTTCCTGATAAAGTAGAATACTTTTGTTCTCCTTAGGTACCAATGCCTTAATCTTTGAATTATTACAGAGAAACTGCTTGGAGTGCACAGTGTTTGAGAAAATCTAATCATCTATGTTTAAAGATAATAGTCACGGTTCATTTATGGTCACATGAATATAAGAATACAAAAGGTTATCACCACTAACAATTTTACTTTGGAGGACACCAGCTTCATAAAGTAGTCTCCTCTTTCTCGTATCTTAGAATGCATATAGACTCGGGGGGGGGACAAAAAATACCATAACAGTTTGCATTATAGTTACATAAAAATCACACACACACATTTTAGCAAAATTTAGAGTCTGCTTTGGCAGTTATAGTATTACTGTGTCTTCAGATTCATTAAATCTGCCTCATAGTTTCCTTGTATTTTAAAATAAATTAGGAAACAAATAAAGTAAAATGAATTTACTTATAGCTTTAACAAAAGAGGAAAGAAACCTCTTTCCTTCCCTACTTCTCTGTGGGTATCTCACAATTTACAATAGCTAAAAGGCAAAAGTAATGTGGGATGATTTATCTGATAGGCCAATTGGTCCTTTCTTGACGGGAAGACACATAAGAACCAGGTTATCTCCAGATGTATTTTATAAAATTCTGGACACAGGTAAATTTGGGGAAAAGATCCCCCAAATTTAAAGAGAAAAATAATTGGTTTTATATGATGTGTGATGCCTAGCATGATTGGCCTCATGGTATTCCTTTGATGCGTAAAGAATTCTTTGATAGGTAGACATCAGAAGTATTAGTATCTTTCCTTTGGATATCAACTTCAAGGTCCAGATTCCTACATTCCTGTTAAACATACAAATTGTAGAAGTGGAAAAGGTTGACAGTCTGATCAATGAAGGGATGGGGCAAGTTAACAGTCAGTGCTTTTTGGCAAAAGCAACTCCAAATGCCTCTTTCTGTTTCCCTCTTGTGGTAGGCTTTTTAATTTGGCTGCTCCTGGGGCAAACTACAGCATGAGAAGGGGAAATGTTTGAATATCTGAAGCATATAAGTGAAGAGCCATGTACTTAAGCCTAGAGGCATAAGAAATGCTTTAAAGTGTAATACAAAGAGGGTCCCAGAGTCCGATAGAATCAAATAAATTCTACAGGAAGTCATCTTTTCTATTAAATAGATCCATGAGTATGGACTAGTAAGAATAAAGTCAAGTGGAAAGGATTTAATATCAGGGAACTGTGCATAAGAACCCTTTATCCGTACTCCTTGGCTTTAATTAATTTCAAAAGGATTGACACAAGTGATTCAATTTGTGTTGTTGTCTTTGAGATGGGGTCTTGTAATGAAGCTATGACAGGCCTGAACCTCCTCCTGCTTTAGCCTCCAAAGTGCTAGAGTGACACTCATGTGTCACCATTTCCAGTTTGACTTTATTTTAATTATGAAAATTTCTCTCTCGTCTCTGAACAATTTTCTGTGAAGAGAAAAATACCACCAATTAACCACCTTGTGGTTTTGTTTGGTTTGGTTTGACCAACATCTCTAGGAAAAATCTGCCCCTGTTGGTCTCATACGATTTCATAAGGATTGTTGGGGGGGATGGGAATGGCCACAAGTCCATGATTTAAACAACTAAAATGTGGAGAAATAGTGGTCTTTAAGAAGAGACTCTAAGTATGCCCTGCATATGTTAACTTCTTTCATGTCTATGTGTGAGGTACCGGGATCTCCAAAACACTGCTTAGAATATTTTTTAGAAGCTCCACTTCAGCAGAATGTCAACAAAAAAGTAATATCTTTAGAAGGAAAATACCAAGCACAACAACAGTGGCACATATTTAAAGAAAAAAGTAGGTTGAAGAATTCTCATTGAATGGGATTATTAATTTTTTAGAAAAGGATCAATACTACAGGTAACAATGACAGAATATCGATGGATGGATTCGGCAGAGATTAGCAATTGAAAAAACAGTCTCACTTTTTTCCCCAATGCATATAACATTTCAGGATAATCATAGGATAATTATTATTGAAAATAGCATGTTGGACCATGAAACTGCCACAGATTTCTCAGAAAATGAACATATCAATTTTTGTTTTAGTTTAAGTAATTACATAATTTGACAATAGCATATATTTGTTCTCTATTAAATTTGTCTTCCAAAGATAAAGGAACAATGTGTTTGAGATAAAGCAGTATATACATTTTTACGTATGTACTCTTTAGGTGACACACGTCTAATACTTTCAATAGCTAGATAAACTCTACTTGGAAGACACTGTGTGTTGTGGTCAGCTTCTTAGTTGCTGCGCAGAAAGAACCTGAGCAAAAGCGGCTTGTGGAGGGAAGGGTTTATTTGGCTTATGGACTTGAGGGGAGACTCCATCCTGGCAGGGAAAATGATGGCATGAGCAGAGGAGTGAACATCACCTCCGCCACAGCACTGCAAACAGCAGCAGGAAGTTGTGTCAAACACTGGCAAGGGGAAGATGGTTTATAATCTCATAAACCTGCCCCCAACAACACAGCTCCATCGAGGTTGTAAAATCAAAACTGCCATCAGCTGAGGATCGATCTATCAGAACATTTATTTCATTTGTTTGTGGGCAACACCTGGATCAAACCATGACACTGTGGTACAGCTTACTATCTTTATTGTGAGATGATGCAAGTAAAACCACCGGAGCTCAAGCCTAAAAATGGCATGCATTAGTACTAGTTATAGTTTGAAGGACAACAGGGGAGCAAAGTGTTTCCATAAGCTTTGCATTTAGAAGGATGACATACATTAGGAACATAAATACACTTAAAACACAAAGAAGCTTATGACAATTAGCATTACAGCTGCATAGCAGTCCTTTATATACATTAATTTAGCTTTTATGTTTGAAGCAGAATTGCAGTCTTTGACTTACATAACAGTTACTTTTCCTTGCTCTGAACAAATATTTTATCACAAGCAAAGCTCACAGTTTTGAAGTGAAGGGATGGCAAGACAGGATTAAACAATAAACTAGCATAACAAGGAGAAGACAGAAAAGAGGACTTCCAGTCAAGCTATAAAACAAAGCCCACCATTGTTAAACTACTTCCTCCTGCAAGACTCCAACTCCTAATGGTTCCATAACCTCCCCAAAAGGTGTCAACAGCTTTTCATCAATTTAAAGAAATGAGCCTCTGGAGTGTGGGGATGGACTATAAGAATGAAATATGAATAAATTATGGGAGAAATATGAAAATATTTTTCTATGGAACTAACAAATAAGTTTTCTAACAATACTATAAAGTTCCTGTCTTGTCATAACCTGCCCTGAAGTTAATCCTAAAACCAAGTGAAAAGTAACATAAAGAGTTTTCTTCTGTCTTAGTTCACCTTTGGTATGAATAGCACTAATGACCAATATTGACTTGGAATGTTAAGATTTGATGAATGAATTTAGGCTATGCTCTTTGACCTGCTTCCTTAGTGACTGATTGCACTCTTGACTCAGAACAATGGGAATGTGCATAGGATATGCTGACCATACACTGAAAGCAATGGATGTTAAAGTCACAAGTTGCTTATAGAAATGTCAAAAGAGGCATCTGGGTTTACAATGATTGCATTGGTGAATGTTGAATGAGTGAGTTTTCTGGATCAGCAGAGTCCAACTGGTCATGCTCCTAAATCCCCTTCCTTAACCAAAAGTCTAATGAATTTTTTGGAGACAAAAGCTTCTTGCCCCTTGCTCATATATTGCCTATCCTTGACACCTGTAATGCTTAACTTGACGGTGTATTGCTGTTTTTTTGTTGTTTTTTTTTTTTTGCTATTAAATGTAGACACCAATGAATTCCTGTCAGCAGAAGCAATTGCTGCAGGAAAATGACAACAGTGGCAATGGCTTAAGCAGCATGTTCACTCTTGGTCTAAACAAGTCCAAGGATCAGCTAGCCTACTCTTGGGTAAATGACCCCAAGAGTCAGTTTCCTTAATGCTAGGGTGGTTCCTCAGTTGGGCAAAGGAGATCATTTTACATTCAAACCATGAGAGACTAGGTCATATGGACAGAAACAGATAGGCAGTCAGCCAGGGTCAGCTAACTATCATCTCATGTCACAACTTTGCTGTACCTTCCTCAGCTCATCTCGAATTTACCTTCCTGTCTCCGCACCTTCTTAGCCAAACATGTGGCCTGCCCAGGTGTAGGTGAGTCCTTCCTTCTAAATCCAGGCCAATCACCTGAGACCTTGGTGAGTCACATCCAGAGTGATTCTAAATCTTAATCCACATGGAGACTGGAGTGTCTTTTTTGCCTGGTCCTGAGGCTACTTGCATTATGCTTGGCTGGCTCTTGGTAAGATTATTTCTCAACCCTGGCAACTTTGTGGGGAAGGGGGAAGAGAACATTTTATCATGGATTCTATTCTCTTTTTCTCTTTTAAAAGCATGCACCCTGTTGCAGTCAGCATTCTAGTTGCTGAGCAGAAAGAACCCAAACAAAAGCAAGCGGCTTGTGGAGGAATGGGTTTATTTGGCTTATGGACTTGAGGGGAGACTCCATCCTGGAAGGGAAGATGATGGCATGAGCAGAGGGGTGGACATCACCTCTGCCACAGCACTGCAAACATAGGTGGAAGGTGTGCCAAACACTGACAAGGGGAAGCTGGTTTATAATCCCCATAAACCTGCCCCTGACAACACAGCTCTAGCAAGGTTATAATTCCTGAACTGCCATCAACTGAGCATTATTAACTGAAAACACATTCATTTTTTTGTGGGGGACAGCTAGATCAAAACATGACACACCCTTTATCTTTTTTCTCCTTTTTCTGATGGTCTTAACTGTCCATCATGCCTGGACTCCTCCCTAATGCTCGCTTCTCCCTAATCCCACTCCTTCCCCCTTTCCATTTTAATGTTTGAATAAAGTGTGACATTTGTGGAAAAATCCTTCTCAGTCTGAGTCATCAATTCTTTTCCATTCTAAAGATAAGAACTCAGGGCTTGGGGTTCTAGACTCAACTCCCTCTGGCCTGGGATCTAAGCCACCACAACTTGGTAGGATGTGAAGTTTACAACGTTGACTGAAAGCAAAGTTTTAGACCTCTTTCAAATTTAAGACAACATTGATAAGGATTCATTTGTTGATCTTCAAGTATATATCATATACATGTGCATACATAAATATATTTTATAAAATTCATATTTAGTTATTTCAAATAAATGTAGATCAAGTGGTAAATCACAGGACTGCCCATAACTAAGTGAAAACCTTAAAAATATCAAATTATTTCATCCTATTGTATAAGTGTATTTTCAGCTCTGTATAGGAGCACTCATTTTCTACCTTTTACATATACTAAACTTACACGTGTTTAGTCTGAAGTTTTGCATTGCTGATGTGTGAATAGAGCTCTCACCTTAAAGGCCGTAAGAGATGGTTTACTCTGAAGCAAAATATAAGTGTTTATGACCTGGAAACACAGATTCAGGTTTCCCCAAATAGTGTGTTCCAACATAAAAATAGTTTTGTTAAATTTTTACTGCAATAGAAAAAAAGGTCAGAAATGAAGATGTTTTCAAAATATATTGGAGGAAACATCAAGTAAGTGAGTTAACGCAAAGGCATAGGACTCAGAAGCTCTCTGATGACGCTCTGAGCCTTCAAGGCAGTAGAAGCTAGAGATCTGGGCTTAGTTCATTCCATACAGATTTGCTAACTATTCACAAGTGTGGTCCTAGGTCACACACAGAGATGGTGCAACATTCTGTTTCTCATTGCTGGGGAAACAAACAAACAAACAAACAAAAATACCCGACCCAAAACAGCTTATGGAGGGAAAGGATTTATTTCCAGCTTACTGTTTTGAGGGGAAGTTTCATCATGGAGGAGAAACTGACAGGAGGTTCAAGTCCACCAGCCAAACCTGCATATGATACAGAGAGAAAATATGTATTAGTACAAAAACTGCCAAATTTTCTATGTTCTTAGTATGTTAGCAATATTTATTTCCTAGTTTTGATTGTTATATCATTGCTTTTAAAGATATCATAAGTAAAGGAAGTGGGATGACATATATACTCCAAACCTAAGTTAGTTAATTATAATCTATCAATCATACATAAAAATTTAAAAACAATATGTGTAAAAAGCCTAAAGGTGGGTATTATGGTTTGAATAAAAAGTATCCTCATAGTCTCATGTTTTTTAAGACTTTGGCCCTAGCTGGTGGTGCTGTTTGGGAAGGTTCTGGAACCTTCAGGAGGTACAGCCTTGCAGGAAGTGGTGGCTGGTGTTGAGGTTCTATATAGCCCAGTCCCCCTTCCTGTTAGCTCTACTTCCTGACTGCCACACACTGGAAACTGCTGGCTCCTGTTCTTATTCCCACAACACAGTAGAAAAGAGTGGCCTGTTTTCTTCCTTAAACAGCATCCTGTCGGGTATTTGGTCACATGATTAAAGCAACTAATATTTTGTTCCTAGTGATGAATATCTCTAATCCTAGCTACTTTGAAGATTTAAGCTAGAGGATCAAAAATTCAAGGTCTGCCTTGATTACAGAGGATTTCAAGGACACCGAGGCTACTTAGTGAAACCTTGCCTGAAAATAAAAAGGAAATGTGTCCCTCTTTCCCTCACAAGACTTGCTCATACAATGTATATACTTATTCATAATAAAGGCATAAAAAATAAAAAGGAAAAGGAAAAAAAGAGGGCAGGGGATGTAGTACCAGCATGTGTATGTGTGAAGCTTTATGTTCAACTCCTAGTACCACCAAACAGAATAGAGATTAACAGCCAGAATTGACTTTGAGGCATGTTCACTTTCTGAGTGATATACAGAGAATTCATGAGCTCCTACAATCATGAAGCAGAAATATTATAGGAGCTTCAGCTGAGAGCCAGCAGCCAAGCCATTTGACCTCCTGTGCTCATGACAGGGATGACTTGAGTTACATTATGGATAAAAGAAGAGGCTCTTAGTGACAAGCGGCTTAAGAGACTGTAGTGGCAGAGAGAGCTCTTATATCGACCAATCAGTGGGGGAAGTGTATAAGGTCTTTGCAAGCACAGAGGGGTAGGCTGCCATGGATCACACATGCTGAGCCCTCCCCTGGTTCCAAGCCCAACAGAACACAGGCTGGCATGCTAAGTGGTGAATAACACACAGTTTTCCCAAGTCAAGGCTCACTTAAGGATCCCAGAACACAATTTTTTTCTCCATCATCATAAAAAATAGTTCACACTTTGTCATATTTCAAAGGTTCCTGTTTAGGGTAATGGGAATGCTGATCTGAGAAATCCTGCATTATAACCACAAAAGAACTTGTTCAAGCATTAAATGGACTGTCTTTCCTAGATTTTCACAATATACAAAACCAAAGTACACACAGTACAAAACGAGGGAACCTGAGACAAAAGAAGGAAAAATGAATGCTTCACATTTCACTACCTGAGTGAAGGCTCAAAAGACAGATCGGGAGGGGTTTAAGTACAGTAAGAGTTTTCTTAGAAATACAACCTGAGTATAATGGTGGTGCTTTTAGTCTTATGAGATATGTTCAATGTAGGTAGTTATGACAGTAATTCAAATTTAAGTGATATTTAGAAAGTGTACTAAAACTCCCATCACACTACAAAAGGTAAGGGTATTCTTTTAAGTATTGGTGGGGAA
Source organism: Zapus hudsonius (assembly GCA_004024765.1). Lineage (NCBI taxonomy): Eukaryota > Metazoa > Chordata > Mammalia > Rodentia > Dipodidae > Zapus > Zapus hudsonius. The sequence continues at coordinate 23,835 of PVHP010006240.1, read as the reverse complement.
GGAAAAAAGAAACCTAGTTACGGTGCAGAAACTGCTGCAAATTTTCTGAAAAACAACCAGGTAAAATCTAAGAAAATGTGCACTACCCCTTGGAATATACTTTGATCTAGAAATTCTGCTTTTGAGAATATCTAAAAGTATGTGTTTGTATTAAAACTGCTGAAACCAACTATTTTGCTAATAAGGAAATTTTACTGCGAATCCACACAAACCTCTTCTCTAGTAGTCATAATAAAGATGTGCAGAGACGTATGTGAGCACACCTAAAGACAGGAACATCACATATCAGCATGCCAAGAATGAAGCTTAGATGATACAGTTTCAGAACAGGTGATGTGGCTTATCATAATTTCAAAATGAAATGAAACCAGTTAACTGCAACAAAGTGGATGTGTTTATGTACAAAGAACACTTTTAAGAAAGGAAAATATAAGAAAATCTGTGCCTAGAATAAATGTAGTATTTTACAACCTAGGATTGTTAGTTTTAATTTTTAATGTTCTTATTTAAAATTAAAGATTATGAATGCGACTCTGTTAGGAGAATCCTTGGTTGCTGACCATGAGTAAAAGCCTGGATTCAGTCACAAGCACTATATAAACCTGCTGCCACATGCCTGCATTCCCAGTGCTGGGGAAGTAGAGGAGGAGGAGGATCAGAAGTTCAAGGCTTTCCTCAGATTCATAATATGTTTGAGGCCAACCTGGGCTATGTGAGACAAAAAAGCAAGAATAAGAACATAAAACAAGAGAACCAAAGTTAAAATTTATAATATTCTTTAGTTAATCTTTGCCCATAAGTTTTCTATTTAGTGGTTTTATCTGTTTGAGGTATTGATTATATTTAAGTTTTCAGAAGCAATAGTCCTTATAATTACACAATTTATTTTAAAAAGTATAGAATTCATAAGTGTACTATTAATTTAGAGAATATTTATTATTGCTTATATCTACATTATATTAATTAAATATATGCTATTTTATATTCTCTAAAGATTTGTTGTAATCATCAATGGTGTTACCGTCTTGCAGGTAGGGAATGTTATGTGATAAGGAAAAGCACATTTAATTCAAGAAAAGGGAAAGAATTGGACAAATCACAGAAACATCTTGTGAACATCTTGTAACCAAAGAGCACAAAACTCCTCATCATAGGCAACCCAGAGAGGGAAAGCACTGGGCAGTGTGCACTTATTCCTCTGTATCCTCTGTGTTGGCATTTTATGAGAGGTGGTGTAACATATGTGATCAATAAGTGCATAAGTAAATTTATCTATCACAAATTGAGGCTGTGGGGAGTTGAAGAGATTAAACTTCAAACCTAACCTCAATAATTAGAACCAGGATTGCCTTGGACTCATGCCTGTTTGTTGTGTGTAGTAAGCACATAAAAGGGTTTTGCACATGTATTTAGAGAGTATAGCTGTTCATTCACTAATATTTCTACAACACGTGAACTGAGTTGGCAGAAGCCAAGGGCATAGTGGGAATCACAAAAATCAGAAGAGTGAGACAGGAAGGTTTGCAACTCCAGGCCAGCCTGAGCTAACTCTATCTATCCAACTATGTATGTATGTATGTATGTAGGTATGTATGTATGTATGTATGCATGCATGCATGTATGTATGTATCTATCAATCTATCTATCTATCTATCTATCTATCTATCTATCTATCTATCTATCTATCATCTAGCAGCACAACATAACAGAAGGAAACAACACAGAACCTTTATGTGTCAGTTTACAGAAGACTCCATGATGATGAGGATAAAAATAAAAGGCCTTTTTCTATACCTGTTTCCATCAAATATGTTATCAAAACACCTCAATCTCTGCCAGGGGTGATGGTGTACACCTTTCATGCCAACACAGAGGAAGGTGAAGTAGGAGGATTACTGTGAGTTTCAGGACAGCCTGCACAAAAGTGAATTCACTGCATACAGTGAGACATCACCTCAACAAAAATATATAGACAGTTTAATCTATCTCTATCTCCATCTCTATACTCAAATTTTTCAAGGATGTTCTCTCAAACATTAACATCAATGCAATTTTCACAATGTTTATTTTAAATATAAAATACAAATACTTTATAGTTTTTCCCAGACAAACACAATGTGAATCATCTTTGGTCTAATAGTATAACATATCATTTTCATATAAAATTATGCAAATATATCTAATATTTCAAAAAGTCTTTAATGACTAATCTATTGCAGTCAAAAGGAGAATAAAGAAAAATTAGTCATGATAATTTAAATTATTATGAATCTTTTAGGAAAGTATTTTTACACAGTAGGACATTTTAACATTTGAGAAAATGCATTATTCAAATTTTACAATAGGAGCATTGACTCCCACAGATTTTAAGAAGACATCCTGAAGGACAGTGATAAAATTTTCATAAAATTGGAAACAAAACACAAGCTATCATATCTGCTATCTTCTCCAGTACTCTTGCCTTTTTTTAGTCAATGGAGATATCATGCTCTACAAAAAATCAAGTTTTATAGAATAACCCTTTCCAGTTAAAAACAAACTCTAAAATAATATTTTAATAGGTATATAACATTTATTCTCACTTGGCCTTTACAAAATGAATGGTTCATCATTCACTCAATTATTTAGTAGCAAAAAAACCTTAAAAGCATCCCAAAGATCAAGGATTAACCCCTTGGTATTTATACTAATTGATTAATATATTCAATTTTGTAATTCAAGGTGGATATAATTATGCATTATTCTGTATTTTAAAATTGTAATTAGCATAAGAAAGAAAAGCCTTAATGAACATTATAAATTAAGCCCACAGTCATACCTAATTTCATAAAGCTTCAAGCCTAACACATGATGAAATCTGCACCACTTAAACACTGGGTGATGTGCACAGGACTGGACCATTTACCTACAGTGAAGTTGCTGCCCAGGACAGTGCGCTATAATCTGAAGATGAGCTGATGGAATACTGAACATTTCACATAGTTTTAACTCTTTGGATGTTCTTTCATACTAAGTTATCTATTTTTATCTGTTTATTATGTTTACATGATTCCACAGTTTTACTAGAAAGATGTATTGGATTGCCGTTGTTTACATATATTCCATGCTAGGCTTTCTTTATTTCAGTAGTACTAATACATTTAATACTTTCTCCAGAGGACTTAAGTTAGAAATCTTCCAGTGTAAGATACAGCTTGACTAGCCCTCAGTTTCCCGGAGTATACTCACAAACCGTTATTTCCATGGCTACATCATGAATCCTCTGTTCATTTTCTGTCATGACATTTATTAATTGCATTCAGAATACCTTCCAGGCATTGTTTTAAGGGCTTTGAGGATTCAGCAGTGACAGGAGTAGGGACATATTTCTGCCTGGAGGGCAGTTGTTTAGTCTCTTGTTTCATTTATGAGATGCTACCAAGCAGTTGTTTTGGTTTCTACAAAATTCTTTTTAAAATCACAAACTACAGGCTGGAAAGATGGCACAGCGGCTGGAAACACCTGCAAAGCCTGACAGCCCAGGTTTGATTCCTCAGTTCTTATGTGGACCAAAATGGACAGTGTGGCATATCTGGAGTTTTGTATTTTCCCCAGTGGCAGGAGGCCCTGGTGAATCTATTCTCTCTCTCTCTCTCTCTCTCTCTCTCTCTCTCTCTCTCTCTCTCTCTCTCTCTCTCTCTCTCTTTCTCTCTCTCCTTTGTAGATAAAACATAAATAAAAGTAAGTAGCAACAAACAAAAATAAGTAAATGCACAACCTATAGTATAATTTTTCTCTGTGCAAGAATTAAGTTCAACCACTTAGCAGAAAAAAATCTTTAAATATGGTAAATAAAATGTAGACTAATTTTGAAAAGAGAAAATTTATGTTTCTTTCTCAGATATGTTGTCACTTCACTTTAAAGGATAATTTTAACTAGATTTTTTGGAAAGTAGAAAATTAAAAGAGACTTGCCCCTCTCGTTTTGTTTCTTTCCATTTGTGTTTATTCTTATGCGGTGAAAGGGACTAGAAATCTGTTATACTAATCAAAATTTTAAAATAAAATAAAATTATAAAATAAGGGAAATGTTTCCATAGCAACCAGAGTTTTAAAAGCCATGTATAGAAGTGTGTATAAAAATAGTGATATCCAACATTAGGAAATCATGAATTCATTGAGTATTCATCTAACCTCGTTTTTTAAATTTCTACTGGTTACTACCAGACACTGTCATAATGAATTTACCCTGAAACACACCATCAACCATGTGTTCAGCACAAGTTAACAGAGACAGACAAGCATTAGTGAGGCAAATCTGGTTACTGACCAGGCAGCTTGCAGAGCTACAACGTGATGACGATTCACAGCCCAGAGCTGTCAAGCGACAGCATAATTTAATTCCTAGTATCACAGGAGAATCCAGAAAGTGTCCACAAGAGAGTACTTGATTCATCTGCTCTCTGTCAAAGAATGAAACAGGATTGCTAAGAAGATATTTCACATATATGTAGCTTTATATTGTATTTAGATACCATTTACATCTAGTTATTAGTTGTCTTGTACTGCTGTTTCAATGCAGAATATCATATATCCATCTGGTATAGAAAGTATAATATAAAAAGTTAAATTGTAAGCATTCTGAAACCACAAACACTAATATTTTAGGGCATCATCCCTCTAAATCTGCCTGTCAATCATTGTAATTAGCCAAAATATTTAGTTCATTAAATTTAGCTCCTACCATTGAGTTTATAGAAAAAAAATCAGAAATGGTTTACATCTGAATTTAGAAAATATATTTAAAACCCTTACATGAGCAGAAGCTGTGGATTTGATATATGTAGAAAATGAAACCAAATATCTTGTGTGGTTTTGTAAAAATACGAGAATTGACAACAAATTTTGGCCTTATATTTTCACATTCATGAAGTCTTTAATATTTTCATTTATATTCAACTTATACTAACAAAGCTCTGTGACTAATTGACATTGCACAGTATACTATATTACTTACCACGAATATGTTTTCTTTCTATGAAAGATTATATGTCTATGTGAGTGTGGGCTTGTAGTTACCTTCTCATTGCTGGGACAAACACCAAACCAGAGGCAGCTTATGAGAAGAAAAGGTTTATTTCAGACTTACAGTCTGGAGGGGAAGCTTCCTGATGGCATGAGCAGAGGATGGATATCACCTCCTTACCAACAGCAGGGAGGAACAACAACAGGAGAGTGATCTAAGCTCTCACTAGGTAGAGCTGGCCATAACACCCCTAAACCTGCCCCAGTAACACACCTTCAAATTGCCAAATTGCCACCAGCTAGGAAGCAACCATTCAGAACACATGACTTTATGGGAAGGATCTGATTCAAATCACCATCGTGGCTGTAATGCTTCCTTCAATAAAATTAGTAGTGAACACACAGTAGTGGATCACAGGAGAACTAGAGAGGCCATTACTGAGAAATGTTTCAAAGCAGAGGTCTGGATACATGTCTTTGAATTTAGACAAGCTATAAATTTGAACCCACAGTTGAATTTGACAAATTTTGTGATGTTAGATGACTCATATCTATGGAAAATTATATATAACAGTACAAATGAAAATGGCAAGCCCTCCTTTCAAACAAGCCCCTCTTCTATTTTGATGTCATTTATTTTGCCATTCTCCACCATCCATGACAACATGCTGATGCACTTAATATTGTCTACATCTTGTCCAAGTGATGACAACCTCCTTAAGTCATGAATGCACTGGTTCTTTTCTTCCTGGAGGAGGATATCCAACTGATCAGGGATGGGGAGGGGGGAATTGGGGAATTCGGGATAACAATGCATTGTTTGCCCACTAAGTAATGTAACTCATTACGGACAATAAATATATATTTAAAAAAATAATTAACATCATGAATCCTGAAAGTGGCTCATGTGAGAAGCTGAGTGTGCATTAGATTTTCTTAGCCTTTGGCACTGGGCTTGTGTAGGGCTACAAGGGACTATAATAATTATCTCAACTATCTCATTATAGTAACAGGAAGCTGACTAATACATCAATGATCACACTGTTGTTCACATGCTCTCTTTCATGCTTTGTTATGGATTCTTGTTTTTATTATGGGTACTTATTAAATTTGAAAACACTGTAAATTTAATGTGTACCAATACCTGTAGCATGTGTCTTCCTGAACATATGGGAAGAATTTAAATCTGAAAATGGAAAATATTTGATGATAGAAAATGTTCCAGTTAAAACTCACCTTTTTAGTATTTTAAGTGTAAAATGTACTGTGTGAGAAAATAATTAAGAGAGAGGAACCATGAAGTAAATGTATATGTCAGGCTCTACAGTTTCACATTCACAGTTGAAATCAAACACAGACAACTTCCTTGTGAAAGCATATGGCCCCAAATTCCCTCAGATTCTTTCTGCATACAACTTGATGGCTGGAAGCTAAGTCAAAGTTCATCCTAGTTGCAAAAGAAATGTTTTTGAAATGGATGACAGGTCTAAGAATGGACACGGATGGTGCTTGGTGTTAATTATCTTTGATACCTAGTTGAAGTACAAGACTAAATTTCAGACAGTGCAGGCTGAGAGGAAAACAAAGACTCCAAGGAAGTAGAAGGCAGTCATGCCAAGAGTGTGCATATTTTCATTTTCATCAATTTTCAAACATTTGTGTTTATTTGAGACAGTTCTCATGTAGCCCAGTCTCACCATGAAATCACTCTATCCAAGGATCACAGTCAACTCTTGATCTTCCTGCTTCTACTTCTCAGGTGCTGGTATGATAAGCTTGTGCCATCATTTCTGATTTTATGTGTTGCTGGGGTTTAGTCACCTAAAGGGAAAGCCAGGTGCTCAGCTCCTTGGTTCCTCCAACCATTCTTATTTGAGCTGGAGTCTCTTACTAACACTAGAGATTGTAGTTTTCTCATGAGTTCAAGCAAATCCTGTCTCTGCATCCCAATGGAACCTGGATACAGGTGAGGCCACACCCAGCGTTTTTACCTGAGTTTTAGAGAGTCAAACTCAGACCCATTTATGTTCTCTTGCTTACACAGAGAGCACACTTAAGCCCTGAAGAATCTCTCAAGCCTTCTTCATCTACTTTCATTAAAACTTTTGAAAGACAATTTGACTGGTTTTGAAACATTTTATATAGTAGAGAATTTTCTATAAACACTGAGTGTAGACAAGATATTTAAATAGTATTATAATCAGGCAGAGCTAGTTTTAGGGTACTTTTATCAACCAATCATGAACATAATTTTTACTTTTTTCATAGGTAATTCTTAAATTATTTTTAATTAATATCATTATTAAGAATAAGAATATACATTGTTTGAGCTACTCCTGTGAATGTGTCCCCGTTTCCCTCTTCTCTGTCCCAAACCCACTGGAGTCCTTCCTCAGTGCACATACTGGATCTGTCCATAGGTTAAGGGATTAAGAACTACACCATAGGTAGCCAGTTTTTCTTTTTTCCTTTACCCTTTGTGCGTTTTTGCTGAGGGGAATGATTTTTCTGGATATTCTCCCCCACCGTGGATCTTACAGTCTTTCCACCCCCTCTTCCATTCAGTTCCCTGAGTCATGGTGGGTGAGTTTTAAGTCTGATTTATCATTGGGGTCTTACTTATCTCTGGAACTTTGTCCAGGGTTGTATTGGGTATCATTTTTGTCTGTTTCCATTGACCTTTCATGGGTTATCAGACTTGCTATGGTGAAGGGTCTCCTGTTTGTCTCCTCACTTTCTCGGGTTTCATTTGGGCCCTATGTGAAGGCCAGGGCTTGCTTTTCTCCTGCCAGTATGTCAGACATCATCCAGTGTCTTATTGGTGGAATTGAGTTGTCCCTGGCTCCCTCACTGCCTTCTGAAAAATACAAACAGAGTCTCCATTGGAGAGTGAGATCAATATAGATTAAATGAGACAAAACTTGTGTTTTGGCTAGCTCCTAATGTGTGTAGCCTCTCTGTAGCTCTCTGGTAGTAGGAATTTTTCCTAGGAGCCCATGTTCTTGGTCTCCATAGGATTTTGTCACGGATCACAGTTCCAGTTAAGGGTTCCTTGTCACTAAGCAGATCTCTTAGCCAATCATTAAGCTATTGATTACCCTCCTAGGTTTAACATATTGCACATATGACCTTTCCATAACTTGCTGGTCTCTTCCATATATCAGTGTGTTCAGCATTCATGTGACAACAATCTATATTATATACCAGTGTTCTCTGCTGGATCTAGCAGGATCTCTTGATGTTGTTTAATGACACTCTTGTGATTTCTTCAGCAATACTTAGGCCTGGGGCAGGGATTCAAGAACTTTGAGAGAAGTCTGTCATGTTTTGGGGACCTCATGGGTCTTTTTGATCAATAGCTCAGTGTGGGAAGGAGCCAATAACTTGGCCAGGGAGATGCAGGCCTGAGGAATCATTATTGAAGTTTGGCTTCCTCCCGTTCTATTCATGGCCCCTCATACCAGGTGGTGCCCACAGCTTCCTCAGGAGCTTACTATACGAAAGTTTGGGTTTTATGGTATCTTTTCATTATTAGTTTAGTTTATTGTATGAGTCCCCCTCACTTCCATTCCAACCCTCCCATAGTTCTTTCTATACCCTTTTACAATCCCTCTGTTCACTGACAGGTTTTTTTTAAATGTTCAGTCTTAACCTGGTTAGAAACACAAATGAGGGAAAATATGTGGTGCTTGGCTTCTGCTCTTGTGTGTGGTCACTAAGAATGAACTGCTCCAAGTCCATCCAGATTTCTTTAAATTTCATTAGGTCATTTTTCATTTCAGCTGCATAGAATTTCATAGTGTACATGTACCACAACTTTGATATCCTTTTGTCCAATGACAGGCATTTGTGTTGATTCCAATTCCTCACTATTATGAATTGATCTGCTATAAACATGGTTGAGCAAATGTCTCTGTGTTTTGGCAAGGAAATTTGAGGGTAGATGTCCAGGAGAGGAATTGCTGGGTCTGCTGGTAGCTCTATCTCCATCATGTTCAGGAGCCTCCACACTCCTTTCCAAAATGGTTGTACAAGTTTCTAGTCCCACCAGTAGTGAATGAGGGTACCTTTTTTCCAACTTCCTCACCAGCATCTATTGTTGTAGATTAAGGTAGAATCTCACTGTTGTTTTGATTTGCATTTCTCTGATGATCAATGACATTGAACAATTTCTCAAATGGGAGTTAGCCATTTGTGTTCTTTCTTGAATTTTACCAACCTGGTTTTTTAAGATTATCAGAACACCACAACAAAGGAAACACACACACACACACACACACACACACACACACACACACACACACACACACATTACAGAATAAACCAAAACAGCAATACCAACCAGAAAACAGTAGGTATAATTTACCTGATGCAGTTCATAACCAATTGGTTAAAACATATTTTAGAACTGTGAACTTAATTTGAGATATTTATGTATCAAAATATAGTAAATTGGATATATTTACTAAAAGTATGACTTTCAAACATAGATAGATCCAAACTTCTCTTTTACTTTATTTTAAATGCCAGGTAGATCATATAAGTATACACAGTATTCAACATTTTCAACACAGAAAGATTATTAGGTAGTTTTTTGTGAACATGTAAAAAAATCCTTATGAGAAAAATAACTCTAAATCCATATAATTTATCCTAGAAATTTTTAATGCTAAGTATTCCAAAATATATATTTAATCATACTCAGGTTACTGCATATATGTTGACTGTCATACATCTTAAAAGAAACATTATGCTTTTTGTGCATTTGTGTATTCTGCAGTTTAAAATTCATTAACATCAATAAAGAGATTCATATAGTTTCTTTATATGAAAGATGAAATATTTTCCATTATGTCTCTATGCTATTCAAAATCATTTAGCATTGTTTAGAGAAGAAATGTAAAAGTAAAGAAAGTCAGTAATATTGGTGATTGTTTTAGGTCAAATATCTTATTACTAGAAATGTGTATTGTTACTAATTTTAATTTTTTAGAATTTTTCTAGACATTTTTGGGAATAAAAACTAATTTCATAGCAACTCTACTATTCTTAGGATAAGTTTTTATACTAATTTTTTTAAAGTTATATATGTTTTAAGTTGAACATTGTTTTATTTAAAATGTTGCAGAACATACTTAATAAAACATTCCAATTTCTAAATGAATAATTTCAAAGAAAACTATTTAACATTGTTAAAATTAGTTTCAAGTTATGAGGACAAGCCCTATACCAGAAGCAGCTTATGGGAGTGAAGGTTCTCCCAAGCTTACAGAGTTCAGAAGAAGTTCCATCATGGCAGAAAATGCTGGCTAATTTTCATTGATCCAAGCAAAGAGAAACAAATGCAGAAAGCAGTAAGCACCAACCCAACATGAACAACCAGAGCTCAAATTGTTCTTAACACTCCTAATAGAGCTTGACTACATGATCTGTCCTCAGAGATACACTCTCTAAGCATGGATCTGCCTGGTGGGGACTCAAATTGCATACCCAATCTTAATTGTTAAAAGAATGCCTAAGTCTATGGAGTCGTACATTCAAATTCCCACATTCCATTCTTAGCCCCCATAGACCCATGACTATCTTACAGTGAAAATTATATTCATTCAAGCTTCAACAGTCCCTATATGCTTTACCTTCTTAAAGACTACTCCAATGTCCCAAGTTTCATCTAAGAGTCAATGTTGTTGTTTAACTGGGAGCCTTGTAGTATCAAAACACAAGTTAAATTATTTCCAACATATAATAGTACAGAGTAAACATTTCAATTGTAATAAGGCATAAGAAGGAGACACTGGGCCTGTTGGGTACAGAGGGAGAGAGAGAGTCAGGGATCCCTGGCCCCCTGCGATCCTGTCTCACCAGCCAGCAGGAGACAGGCTCCATGGGGAAAGATGAATGCGCAACCAGAGCCTCACATACACTCCCAGCTGGGAGATGTGTCTGAGCAAATCTCAAAACTTTATTTCAGCATCCAACCTTATATGCAATCCAAGGCTGCATTGTATCACAAGGGGACTCAGCAGGCAGGAACAAAACCACAGAAACTCAGCGAGCAGGAGTAAAACCTATTAGCACTTATAAAGAGGATTTAGGGCTGTCAGCCATCCCCCCTGTCTCCTGGGGGGCACAGGTGTGCTAGGAACACACGGCATGAGCTACCATGCTCTGGGCTCTCATCCGGGTGCATATTATATTCTAAAACTTAGCTCACAGATATTCAGCCAAGCTGGGACCCAATATGGCCAATATAAATCAATAGCAGGTTGTATGCCTCAAACTTCTATAGTTCCAAGTTCAAACTCCATAAATAGTGACAAAAGTCTCTGGATTCCAATTCCCTCCAGCTAAGCTGATCACAGCCTAGGAAAGCATCCCATCACAAGCTATTGGCTTTCCAAGGCAACCATTTTACAGTCTTGGCATATCCAAGGAATCTTTGGTCTGCTTTGTAAAACATGGTCTGTTTTCACAACTCCATATAATGACCTTGTTTGGCCTTCAATATAGGGACTTAATCCATGCTTCCCATGTTATGTCTCAGTGGCAACAGGAACTTGCTCATGTTTAGTGAGTGGCTTTACTGGGCCTCCATACAGGGACCTATCTCTGCTTCAGATCCCTGGAAACATGGGGACTTCCTGACCCACTCCCCTGCATTTTCATGCTTCGCAAACAAAAACCAGTTGTAAAGCATATCCAAATTTGTAAACCCAAAATAAAGTAGCCTTGACATTGAAGAGCAGGTTACTTGAGAAATCTTCCTTTAATTCATCTCCTTTCTATGGCTTTCCCATGTGGCAGTATTTCTATTTTTTCAAGGAAAAACAGTTGACCCCCTCTCAAAGGTGGTAACCAACTTAACAATTGCAGCTTCTGTAACCTAAAATCAATCTCTTTTCCAGTAACTATAAACTTACTTGAATTTTTTCCTATGATAAAACATGCATTTTTCATGTCTTTATGTTCTCTACCTTCCACCAAGCCATGCCATTCCATCACTTTTAAATTTGGCTTTGCTCAAATTCTTAGGCCTTTGGTAAAGCACAACAGCCTTTCTGCCAATACTCAAGTTCAACAAGGCTGTCTGCTTCCCCTTGAAAAGTTCATAAGCCAAGCCTTCACAGTGCACAATTCTCTCTGCATTTTGAATTTTTAAACTGTTACCATAAAAGTCGATAAAACTTTTCTTACTGCATTGTGAGGCTTTGATATCTCCAAATTACCATGTACGTCTACATTACTTGAGCACACAACTTTCAAAAAAAGGAAATCAACATGGTCAGGTTCATTGTAGTAGCAACCCCTCTTCTCTGGTACCAATTTTACTGTTGCAGTTAGCTTTGTGTTGCTGGGACGAACACTAAATCAGAAGCAGCTTTTGGAAAGAAAGGCCTTATTTCAGGCTTACAGAGCCCAGGGCAAGTTTCATTATGGAGGAAGTTGCTGACTTGCAAAAAGAAAACACCAACCAAACAGGATATACACAGCTCAAGTTGCTCTGAACACACCTAATAGGGATGCACTACAACATCTGTTCCCAGGAATGTTCCTCCTAAACAAAGATCTGCCTGCTGGGGACTCAAGCTGCAATCTCAATCTTAATAAAAAAAAAGTCATATACAGACATAAAGTGCAATTGAGTAATAAATATATCTTATAAAACAATGTAATGGCAATACAAGTATTTGAAAGGTGATAGCATTTGGAACCATGTTTTTCCCAAGATAATAATTTAAAGCAAAAGGTCACAGATAAAATTTTTTCAAAGAAAATCTTCCAAATACTGTAAATATATTTTGTGCTGTTTATTTATTAATTTATTTGGCAATATTTGTGAGAGGTCACAGTGTGTTGCACAGGATAGCAAACATTATATTGTAGACAGCTACACATTGCTGGGATGAACATCTAAACCAGAAACAGATTATGAGGAATCTTATAGATCCAGAGGAAATTCTATCAAGTTGCTGAAGAAGATGGCTCACATTCATAAATCAACTCAAGAGACATCATTAAACAGCCCACACCACAAGTAAGCATAGGCAGAGAGATCAAACACACTCTGCATGCCTTTAGGCTGGAATTCAGATCCACCCCCAGAGACACACATTGCACCCATGTAGAAAGAGGCTGCCTCCCAGGGGCTGAAGTTGCAAACTCAATTTTAATAAGACACCTCAGTCTATAACAGTATATATCCAAAATACATTGTAAATCATCTAACTATGCTATGTCCCCATTCTACAAACATGTCAGTTATTTTCTCAATTGAAGCAGCTTAAGAAGTGTATTAGTCAGGGTTCTCTAGAAGAAACAGAGTTGATAGAATGGATATAAAAAAAGGAATTTATTGGGATAGCTTACGGCAATCCAATAGTAGTAGTCTGTAGGCCCACAGGTAAGGAACCAGTTCAGTCCACGTAGATGGATGTCTCAGCAGTCCCAATCCAGCTCAAAAGGCCTGATGAATCCCTGGGGAGCAGCTGCTCTTCAGTCCATGATGTAAGGCCAAGGAATCTGGGTTCCAATGTCCAGGAAGGGTAGGAGAGCAGGATGCGAGTGCAAGTCACGAACCAGCACCAGCAGCCAGGGAAGGAAGGAAGAGCGTCTCCTTCCCCTTAAACTTCCTTATATTAGTCTCCTTCTGGAAGGCCCACCCAGGATTACTATGGATTAGCTCAAATTGACAAACTTAACTATCACAAGTCTTCTCCAAAATCCCAAAAGGAATTTGTCAATCCTTTCTGCAGGCAAATTCAAGGATCCATCCACCCAAGATTAATATGGATTAGCTCAAATTGACAAACTTAACCATCACAAGTCCACCCCTTGTCAACTTGACATCAAATCATATCTTCTTACATCTTAATATCCAAATGGAGACAGTAATCTCATGATTCCGCCTAACATGATATAACTATCCCAATACAACCGGAAACGCATAATCTTCCCCAAAATAAGGCAGGTCTCTTGAGGAATGCTTAGTCTAATATCTAATAATATAAATTCAACAATGATTACTGATATAATTTCAATCAGTATTAATTACATAATAGAGGAAAAACAAAGGTATTGGTATACATATGGGCAAACATTCTTAGCAAGTAATACAAAACCAACAAAACAAAACACTTATGGCAATTACAGCCCTCGGTTTTTTTTTTTTTTTTTTTTTTGGTTTTTCGAGGTAGGGTCTTGCTCTAGTCCAGACTGACCTGGAATTCACTATGTAGTCTCAGGGTGGCCTCGAACTCACAGCAATCCTCCTATCTCTATCTCCCGAGTGCTGGGATTAAAGGCGTGAGCCACCACAACCGGCTTACAGCCCTTGTTTTTGTAACTGGTCACGTGGCCTTAGTTGGTATTTTTAACTAACTTCTTCTACTACCCATTCTGTATTTCCTCCACCTTCAGCAAGCATCTCAGCAGGTCTTGGTTCTTTACCTGGAGGGGTGACCCATACTTTCATTCCTGATGGAGCTGAGCCATTTTTCACATTGCTTTGATTGGGATGTTGTAGTTTCCCACTGACTTTGATAACAGGGCATGGTAACACCAAGAGGTGCCCGATAGAGTCTCCTGCACTCCAAACATATTCTTCCTTGCCTCCATTGTGGAGGAGCAGTCCAATTTCTCCCTGGTAGTCTGTATCAATCATTCCTGTTAACATTGTAACTCCTTTCTTGGCCTGTTGACTGGAGGGCATCAGGAGCCCAAAGTGGCAGAGCAGACTGCAAAACTGTTGCAGTCAGCTTTCTAGTTGCTGCGCAGATAGAACCCAAGCAAAGGTGGCTTGTGGAGGAATGGGTTTATTAGGCTTACAGACTCGAGGGGAGACTTCATCCTGGCAGGGAAAACGATGGCATGAGCAGAGGGCTGGACATCACCTCTGCCACAGCACTGCAAACAGCAGCAGGAAGGTGTGGCAAACTCTGGCAAGGGGAAGTTGGTTTATAACCCCATAAGCCCGCCCCTGACAACACAGCTTCATCAAGGTTGTAAAACCCAAACTGCCATCAGCGGGGGATCAATCTATCACAACACATTCATTTGTTTGTGGGGGATGCCTGGATCAAACCATGACAAGAAGTATTTAGGGAATTCTGGGAATATGGCGGTGTGTTAGGATCTCCAGCACAGGCAGAGGTAAATTACGTAGTAACTCTGACAAATGGAGTGGAAAAAGAAATTTTTAGCTTGGAAAGAAACTTAGGTAGAGCCAGAGATTCCATATAATTAACTTATAACCCCAGTTGATGAGCAAATCATGCACTCAGTGGTCACGGAGTTCTACCACCTCAGCCACCACCTCCACTGCAGCTAGCTGCACCATAGACAAAACAAAAATAAACCAGACCATGTTTTACCTTAGTGCAAATTCCTCACAAACTTTTTTGGGGGTAAACAAAGCTAAAATTAAGTAAGCATAAAGCTGATGGATTGGAAGATACAAAGGGCAATCCCCCAAACCAGTATCCCCCAAACCAGCCCACCCACTACACTCATCAGTATTTGCTCAGCTTTCACCCAACAGGACCCAGTAGCCACAAACAGGACCCAGTAGTAATGCTAAGCCTCCAGAGGAACCAAAGAGATTAGGAGAATCAGGCACATCTCAGCCTAGTCTTCAAAGGATTTTAAGTGGGATATAAGGTGTGAAGGAGGAAGGAAAGCTGAGTGGGAGAGGGAAGGAGCTGGTACATAGTGTGCTCCCAGCAGGTGCAGCAATGGCATCAAGTGGGGATTGGTGGAACTGACCCCCATGAGCTCCGGGCAGGCACAGATCCAGACTAAATAGGGCTCTCATACTGCTCCCTGCTATGGCAGAGGCCCTGAGAGTCTCTTTAGGCTCACCCACAAATGTTCACCATAGCCCAGTGTCTCCTCCCTGCTGCCTCCTGACCTGAGTCCTTGCCACTTCAATCCCTAGTCCCATTCCCTTGAGCACAGTGCCCAGTCCATTGGCACAACAGGCACATAGTCTCACCTGTGCATTTTAAGTTTCCACCTGCTGGTAGGCATCAGGCTGTAGGTTCGTCCAGGCATCCTGGCACAGCTCCAACTCCCCTACTCTCCCTTGAGCCACTGGCTTCCAGGGGCACTAAGCCCCAAAAGACTGGACACACCAGCCAGTCAAGTCCCTGATCTGAGGGCAAACACAGACACAGATAAACCAAGTGAGAGCCCAAGAGTCTCCTTGGAGCCCAGGGCACACCCCATCCACATTGCTGAATTGTATACATTGTAGGGACACCCCCAACCACTCCAAGTGGAAGATAAAACAAGAGAATGGGAGGGAAATCAGTAATTTGAATAAGTTCAAAAAAGCTAGTATAAAAAATATGAGTGACCTGTGGGATATCATAAAAGGAGCTAATCTCAGGATCATAGGGATCAAAGAAGAAGGAGAAAAAAAAATAGGCCATAGGCATATAAAATATTTTCAAGAGAATTATTCAAGAAAAATTTCCTTATTTTGCAAGAGAAATACCCATACAGATACAAGGTACCCACAAAACTCCAAGTAGATTGGATCAAAGAGGACATCTCCAAGACATATCTTAGTTAAAATGCCAACCATAAAAGTAAAGAGAAAGTCCTCAGGGCAGCGACAGAAAAAAAGGTCATCACCTATAAAGTCAATCCCATCAGACTTACCTCAGAATTTTCCCTTGATACTTTGAAAGGCATCAGGGCTCAAAACAATGCTCTTTTAGGCCAAAAAAATATATATGGCGTTTACACTAGACTCCTGTACCTAGCAAAGCTATCCCTCATAATAGTTGGAGAATTAAAAGTATTCCATAATATAAGCCAGCACTACACTTATTTGAACACAAAACCAAATCTACAGAAGAAACTATGGGAGATTTTCCATGCAGATGAGACAAGCAACCTATCTAAGGAAAAGAATAGAGAATGAGCACAGTAAGCAAAACTATTTTGCTAATAATAGCAGTATAGGCATCAACCCCATAATAGCCCCAACAATCCAGGGCTTAAAGCAAATCTCACAGTTATAACTTTGAATGTACATGTACTTAACTCTCTGATAAAAAGACACAGGATAGCAGCGTGGATCAGAAAAATGGACCCTTCCATACGCTGCCATCAAGAAACACACTTTATCTCTAAAAGACAGTAATCTCCTAAGTGTAAAAGGGTAGAAAAAGATTTCCAGGCATGTGGGAATAATAAGAATGTGAGTGTGACTACACTAATATCCAACAAAAAAGAAATCAAACCAAAATCAATAAAAAAGGAAATGATTGCCACTTATTACTCATCAAGGGAATGATCCAACAAGAAGATGTCACTATCTTAAATATCTATGCACCAAATTCAAGGGCTCCACAGTTCAATAAACATAAATAACACAAGAAGAAAACAGACATAGAATCCAATACCATCATAGTAGGAGAATTTTATACTCCACTATCATCCCTAGACAGATCATCCAAACAAAAGGTAAGGAGGGAAATAGCTGAGCTCAACAACACCATAGACCAGTTAGGTATAGCATATATATACAGAATGTTCCACCCTAAGTACACAGAAATTACATTCTTCTCAGCAGCACATGGAACCTTCTCCAAAACTGACCACGTATTAGGTCAAAAAACATCCCTCAACAAATTCAGGAAGATGGATGTAACTCTCTGCATCATATCAGATCACAATGCACTTAAACCAGAAATTTAACAATGGGAGAAGATGCAGAAATTGCACCAACTATTGGCGCCTGAATAATATGCTTTTAAACAATGAATGGGTCATTCAAGAAATCAATAATAATAAATTATTATTGAAATAAATGATAATGAAAACACATAGTAGATAAGTATAATTTGCCACATTAATAGACTCAATCACAAAAACCAAAAACCACATTGTCATCTCAATAGATGCTGAGAAGGCTTTTGAGAAAATTCAACACCACTTCATGTTCAAAACCCTGGAAAGAATAGGCATAGACAGCCTATACCTCAACATAAAAAAGACAATATACAGATCACCTAAAGCACAAATCATTCTCAAGGAGTTCCCACTAAATTCAGAAAGACAGAGGTGCCCACTCTCACCACTGCTCTTTAACATAGTGCTTGAAGTTCTAGCTCAAGCAATAAGACAGGAGAAAAGCATAAAAGGGGTATAGATTGGAAATAAAGAAATTAAACTATCCCTCTTTGCAGATGACATGAAACTATATATATATATATATATATATATATATCAGACCCAAAGAATAGTATCAGTAAACTACTGAAGGTAATCAATGCCTTCAGCAGAGTGGTATGATACAAAATTAACACACATAATCAGTAGCTTTTCTATATGCAGAAGACAAACATTCAGAAAAGGACATCAGAGAATCTGTCCCATTTTCTGTAACCTCAAAGAAAATCAAATACCTTGGAATATCACTAACCAAGGTTGTGAAAGACTTATATAAGGAAAATATTGAAATACTCAAGAAGGAAATAGAGGAGAATGTAATAAGATGGAAAGACATTCCATGCTCATGGATAGGGAGAATCAATATAGTAAAAATGGCAATCTGCCAAAAGCAATATACAGATTCAATTCCATGCCAATAAAAATCCAACCTGTTTCTTTACAGACATAGAAAAAAAATCTCAAAATTTATTTGGAAGGACAAAAGACCATGGATAGCTAAAACTATCCTAAGTATAAAAACTTATGTAGGAGGTATGACCATGCATGTCTTTAAAACATACTACAGAACAATAGTAACTAAAACAGCATAGTACTGGCAGAATAACAGACAGACCAACCAGTGGAATAGAATTGAATACCCAGGCTTTAATGTAAGTAACTTCAGTTACTTGTTCTTTGACAAAGGTGCCAACAATGTTCAATGGGCTAAAGATAGCATATTCAACAAATGGTGCTGGACAAATTGGATAAACACATGTAAAAAATGAAAATAGATCCACTCCTTTCACCATTTACTAACATCAACTCCAAATGGATCAGAGACCTCAATATTAACCATGTAACCCTGAACACCATGGAAGAAAAAATAGGAGGAAACCTACATGAGATAGGAGTAGGAAATAACTTCCTGAGGAAATCTCCAGTAGCCCAGGCTGTGCAACATTTACTTAACCAATGGGACCTGATCAGGCTGAAAAGCTTCTGTACAGACAAAAATACCATACCCAGAGCCAATAGACCCCCATCATACTGGGGCATGATTTTTGCCAGCTCAAACTCAGACAGAGGCCTAATTTCCAGAACCCAAAGATAACTAAAAAAAATTAATAACAAAAACTCAGAGTGCCCCATCACAAAATGGGGCACTGATCTCAACAAAGAATTCACAGAGGAGAAAATACATATGGCCTTTATTCACTTGAGAAAGTGCTCAGCATCCTTAAGCATCAGGAAAATGCAAATCAAAACCACAATGAGACACCACCTTACTCCAGTCAGAATGGCAGTCATAAAAAATCAACAAAAATAATTGCTGGTGAAGATGCAGGGAAAAAGGCAAACTCATTCACTGCTGGTGGGATTGCAAGCTTGGTCAACTGCTTTGGAAAGCACTGTGGAGACTCCTCAACAGAATGGATATAGAGCTACCAACAGACCCAGCCATCCCTCTACTAGGCATCTATCCAGAAGATGTCACATCTCAGAATAGAGACATTTGTGCAACTATGTTTATAGCAGCTCAATTCATAATAGCCAAAAATTGGAATCATCCAAAATGCCCATCCATGGAGGAATGGATAACAAAACTGTGGTATATTTACACGATATAATTCTACTCAGCTGAAAGGAAACATGAAATATCGAAATTTAGGGAAAAATGGTCTGACTTGGAGCAGATACTACTAAGCAATCTCTCACAGTACAGAGAACCAAACACTGCATATTCTCCCTCATATGCAGTTCCTAACCAGGTTAACCATAAACTCTATGTAGACCAGTGGAGAGAAGGGAGAGTTTATGAAAGAGGGGTAAGGGATAGGGGAAGGGGATGACTTAAGCATGAAGCTAAACCAAAATGGGTTCAAAATCATAAAATCCTCACTTATTGTAAACTATTGAGCAAGTAATGGATGTCATCTGGCAAGAGGGGCCATAAATAGAAGGGGAGAGAGTCTAAGCCTATGAAAAATTGATCAGCCTGGCAACTACTGGTCCCAGTCATCAGCTCCTTCCCTCAATGAGCTGTTTACCAAAGTGAACCATGAGGTTCCAAAAACAAGACCACATTATGTCAAAGCTCTAGAAGGCCCTCACCAGGCCTGATGTAGGATCCTCTTGCTGAAGTAAACACAGAAAGCCATCCATAAGCATCAAAAGACCCTGAGAGGTCCAGGATGGTAACTAGCCCCCAGATGGTAGTCAATATCATGCTGAAAGGCACTACATAAGCTACCAGGGGAAGCTGGTCACTGACAGCTGGAGAAAACAAATAACACTGTCAGGAAACGCAGACTGGTGCCATGAGTATGTTGAACACACTTCCTACTGGGAGAGAACAGTAAACCAAGAAAGGAGCATTTGTGCAATGCAAGAGTCAATGTCTGGGGGAGGCAATCAGCAGTTTTTAATCTGGCCAAATAATCCACTCAGTGACGGAGAGCCCTTAACTGGAACCGGGGATTTAGGGTGAAATACACTGGACACCAAACTCTTGGGCCCCTAAAGAGATATACACTATAAGAGTGTTTTACAAAGAGGCTACTAACAATAGAATATAGCTAATTCAGAAATGTGTATCTTAGTTAACCTATACTGATCTCACTCTCCAATGAAAATTCTATTTGTATCTTTCAGAATGCAGTGAGAGAGCTGTGGCTCTCCCAACTCTACCAATGAACCTCAGGCCGATAGCTGAAATACTGGCAGGAGATGAGACACACCAGACCTACCGTTGAGGATCCATATGGATCCCCACAGAGAATGGTTGGACAGACAGGAGACCCATAACCACAGCCAATCAGTCAACACATGATAAGCCAGACAGACACCAATGATTTTCAACACAACCTAAAACAGAAGTACAGAGGCCCTCTAAGACCTCAGCAATAAAGTAGCCTTAATACTCACCCACCATGTCTCAGGGTACTCTGCGGAAGAGAGGGTAGAAAGATTGTGAGAGCTATGGTGGGGGAGAACTACCATAAATATGCCCCCCCTCAGTAACAACATACATAGGGGGTGGAACTGGGTTGACTCCTCAGCTATCCATAACCCGCTTCCCCACGGACTGATTCAGACTGCCCATGGAGGAAGATACACAGCTGATTTGGGACATGGAAGAGGGAAATTGGGGAATTGTTGATACCAACACATTATATGGTCATACACTGTATCTAATTATGGATAACAATGCTATAATTAAAAAGAGAAGTGTTTATATTTGGGTGAGAGTTACACAGGGAATTTATCATCATGCAGAAAGCATGGCAGGAGCACACAGCAGGCAAGGTATCATCACCTTAGTGGGGAAGATGTGGAAAGGTATTAATTCTGAATGTTCATCTTGCTTTCCAATTTTTATACACTCAGAACCCAGTTCATGGTGCTTCACACAGTTAGGGTGGGTTCCCCCTCATATTCCCCAAAATTCTCCAGATAATGAACAGAAATTTTTTTTCCATGATGGTTCTAAATACTGTCAAGTTGACAACCAGTGATTACATATTACACACAGTCAATGAAGGAAAAATTTGGTAAGTAAAAGTAGTGATTCAATTTGTATATATGAACATTCACGACTTAGTCCAATTACTAAACATTTCATGACTTGTTTGTTGTAGTCACCTCCACATTTCTGTGATGAACCAACCAGACAGACTTTATAGGAGGAAGTGGGTTTTTTCAAGCTTATAAATCCAGAGGAAGTTCTTTCAAGGGCATAATAAGAAACTGCTTCCATACATCCAAATTGAGGGAAACAATTATAGCAAGCAAATATCAACATCAGGAAACACCAACTACCAGAGCTCTAATTGATCTGAATACACCTACTAGGGCTGGCCTGAAGATCAGTACCAAATACAATTTAGGGCTGAACTCCAAGACTGGCCCCCAGTGACAAGCTCCCTTGTAGCAGAGATCTGACTGCCAGGGCTCAACTAGGGAGCGTAATAAAAAACTGACTGAGTCTATGGGACCATGCAGTCAAACTATCACAAACTATCTCAAGTACTATGATTAAAGCTCCCTCTCTAGTGGAATAATTGCAAGCAATGAAAATAATTAACAAAATTAAAAAATATGTATATATACACATGATTGTTAATGAGTGAACAGCAGACTAATTGTAACAAAAGAGGACAGCAGTTTTGGTGTAGGAATTGTCATTTTTTAGACATCTGACAGAAATTTTAATAACCACTAAACATACAATCATTAGATTATGTTGACTGTTCAATGCAGAATCTCCAAAACAAAGTCACAGTAACATCATGCTGAAGTACGTGTGATTTATCAACTGACTCCAGGCAGTGAGACATTTAGAATAGGGAGAGCTTTGGGAGCATGGGGCACAGGTAGTGTGAACACAGCCACACTGATCTCAGCTGAGACTAGCAGTGCATATCCTAAACCCACAGATAAACTACCAACACCCATAATCACTTGCTAATTTCATTGTTATTACTATATTTTGGAGAATTATATATATATTAAATATATATATCATTTATATGATACACACACAAACACACACATATATATGAATGATACTATAAACTTCCTATAGACAAGGCTTGTAAAGTGTATTTACTAATGACTACAGGAATCATTTTTTGTTTGTACACAATCATTGCATTAGTTACCTTTCTCATTCATGGAACAAAAAATAATAAAAACCAGTTTAAGGAAGGAAGGTTTTATTTTGGTTGATAATTTGAGGTTATACTTTACGATGGAAGGAGAGGTACACGGGAGCAGGAGCTTGAGGCAGCTGGGCACAGTATATCCTGAATCAGGAAGCAGAGTGTGATGTATGTTGGTACTCAGCCAGTTCTCTCTCTCTCTCTCTCTCTCTCTCTCTCTCTCTCTCTCTCTCTCTCTCTCTCTCTCTCTCTCTCTCTCTCTCTCTCCATAATCCAAAATCCCAACCAAAAGGAATTTTGTCAACTACAATTACAGTTTGTTAGCCCACCTTATTTTACCTACTCAAGGTAATCAATCACTCACAAGCATATCCAGAGGCTACCTTCCTAAGTGGTTCTAGGTCTTGAAAAGTTGATATCAATAAAACCCATCAAACCATTTTAGAGATTTTATAACCTCTTGTTTGGACTTGTCTGTGCTTCTTTAGTACATAATTTAGGGTTTTTTTTTGTTATTCCACACTAAATCAAAGTCATTTAAAGATACTTTAATAAAGAATAGTAATATAAATGAGTATAATGAAACTAAAGCATATATATTATTGGGAATGTTAATCTTTATGCCTATAGCAAAAATACATAGAGAGGAAAAAGAGAAGAATTATTATAAATTTTTTCTTTGGTTGCTTATTTCAAAAGAAGGTCCTAAAATTAGTGGCTAAAATTTTGTCAATTAAATAATCTATATATTTATATATTTTCTATTTCTAAGGAGTTATTTTACTTCCTACTTCTTAAGCTTAATTTTCTTGTATGTGATGTCATGAGATTAAAATAAGAAAGGGGGCTGGAGAGATGGCTCAGCGGGTAAGGCACTTGCCTCCAGTGCCTAAGGCCCCGGGTTCAATTCCCCAGGACCCACATAAGCCAGACCCACTAGGTGGTGACCCTGGTGCATTCTCTCTCTCTCTCTCTCTCTCTCTCTCTCTCTCTCTCTCTCTCTCTC
>PVHP010006239.1:0-61419 GCA_004024765.1 Zapus hudsonius | reverse complement strand
AAAAATTTAGGAAACAATGGTCTGACTTTGAGCAGATCTTACTAAGTGAACACTCAACAGAACAGAGACTCCAACGCCGCATTTTCTCCCTCATATGTGGTCCTTAACCATCATAACCGTAAACTCTACCCAGACTAGTCGAAACAAGTGAAAGGTTATGAATGAGGGGTAAGGAGTGGGGGGAGGGGAACGGCTTAAGCATGAGGCCAAACCAAATTAGGTTCAAAAACATAAAATCCTCATGAGCATACTGTATCCTATTGAGCAAGTAGTGGGCGTTGACTGGCAAGAGGGGCCATGAGTAGTAGGTGAGAGAGTCTAAGCCTATGAATAATTGATCAGTCTGACAACCCCTGGTCCCAGTCACCGGTTCCTTCCCTCACTGAGCTGTTGACCAAAGTGGCCCATGAGGTTCCAAAAACAAGACAGAATTCTGTCAAAGCCCTTGAATGCCCCCCCCCATGCCTGAGGCAAAACATTGTTGCTGAAGAAACCACAGAATGCCATCGATCAGCATTGAGAGACCCTTCAAGGTCTGGAATGGTAACCAGCTCCCAGGTGGTAATTAATGTAGTGCTAGAAGGCACTGCACAAGCTGCCAGGGGAAGCTGATCAATAACAGGGGGAGTAAACAGAGTCCACTGGCTTGAAACACAGTCTGGGGTCATGAATAGGCTAACCATACCTCCTACTGGGAGAGAACAGGGAACCAAGAAAGGAGCAATCATGCAATGGAGGAGCCTGGGCCTGGGGGAGACAATCAACAGCTTTTAAATTTGGCCAAATATTCCACTTAGGGAGGAGGAGCCCTTGACTGGAACTGGGGCTTCAGGGCGATAGGCACCAGATCCCGTACTCTCGGGCTCAAAAGAAAAGATGCACTATGGGAGCGATTGACGGGGAGGCTACTAAAAATGGAATGAATCTTGGTCATCCAGAATTGTGTATATCTGTTAACGTAGACTGATCTCACCCCTCCAATGGAGAATGTGTTTGTATTTTTAAGGATGCAGCGAGAGAGCTGTGGCCCATCTAATCCTACCATCCATCCGTAGGCAGATAGCTGAGATCCTGGCAAGAGATGAGCCACCACAGCCATGTCGTGGAGGATCCATATGGAATCCTGCAGAGTATGACGGGACGGACAAGGGACCCAAAGACACAGCCATTCAATCTACACAGGATAAGCCAGGGTGACAGAAACCAACAATTTTTGACGCAAACACCCCTAAGCTCACAACATTAAAGCAGCCTTAATACTCATCCACCACGACTCAGGGAACTGAGCAGAAGTGGGGGCGGAAAGATTGTGAGAGCCGTAGTGGGGGAGACTATCCAGAGGCATGGCCCCCCTCAGTAACAACACACTTGGGCCAGGAGAACCAGGCTGAGTACTAGGCTATCCATGGTCCCCTGCCACAAGGACTGATCCAGATGACCCACGGAGGAGGATGTCCAGCTGATTGGGGATGGGGAGGGGAGCCATTGGGGAATTGGGGATAACAACTCATTGTTTGCCCACTAAACAATGTAACTCATTATGGACAATATATATATATTTTTAAAAAATTAGAAATTTTGAGTTAAAGATAATTGCTTTCAAAGCCTGTTGGCTGGGGTTCATTTCCCCAGTACCCACATAAATCCTGAAGCACAAAATGGTGCATGTGTCTGGAGTTTGCTTGTAGTGGCAAGTGTCTTGGTACAAACATGTCTCCTCTCCTTCCCTCCCTTCTTCCTTCCCTCCCTCCATCCCTTTCTCCCCCCTCTCAGTAAATCAATAAAAATATTTAAAAAGAAAAAAATTAAGGAACTACTAGGTTTCTGGTGGCTTTTCACATCTGCCTCATCTTAGTTTCCCAGAGCTGAAAGTATAGATAAAAATCAAACTTCCTTGCTATCCTAATAGATTACGGAAAGAAATTCACACACTGTAACTAAATAAAGTTATATGGGACAACTGAGATACTTTATTACAGAAAGGGTTGCCAGACCTTTTGAGAAAAACAAACAAAAAAAATACGTAATATAGAGGAGAGACATGGATTGATATAAGCAAGAAAACAACCACACAAGATGTTGTCAGGAAGTGATTCTATCAATATTATTTATGATTATTTTCTTAATCTATTTTTATCAAGTGTCTGTTATGTGGAAGATACAGGAAACAATGACACTATTTGAACTTGTGACTATATAGCTTTGAATAAATAAAACGTTTCTATCCATTGCCAAAAATGCCTACTCACTCTAGCAAGATGAAACCCTTGCTAGCAGGACAAGAGTATTCCTATGTCAGCTCATGAGAATCCCTATTGATCAGAACTTGTTTTCTGAAGTATTCACAAAGTCTATATGGGATTATTGACTATAGAATTTGGCCTGAGAACAGCCACAGCAAACTATCAGTGGATGATCTGCTAAGTGTAGTACTTTGTAAAATCACACAATTGTCTGGTTCTCTATGTTTTATGATACTTAAAACCTCTGTGATTGTTAGTGTTTCCTTAGTGTGAATCAATATTCTATTTTGCAAGCTTTCTCAGCACCATGATCTATAGCTAAGTAATTAATAAATACATTTATTGAGAACTTTGTGTTCCAACAGGTACTTAGATATCACCAATGAACAGAATATAATTCTTGTGCTCAAAGGTTTGACCTTCTAGCTGAACAGCAATTAATTATAATAAATCATTATTTTTTTTACAAGGTATCATAGTGTGTAATAGATGCCTGCAGTGGATGGAAGTTCTGCCTGAGGCAGAGACAATGTCAGTGTATAGGTCAAACCCCAGGTGGTTTCAATTTCAATGTACTCATTAAAACACCAGCACTGCTTCTTTTGCTTCTTAGATAGCCATACTTTAAAGAACAAGACAAATGAGTGCATCAGCTATTTTTCTCATTGCTTGGACAAAACCCCTAATCAAAAGCAATATTAGGGAAGGAAAGCACTTATTTTGGCTTGCAGTTTTGAAGCAAACCTTCATGGCTGAGGAAGCATGGAGTGAGCAGACAACTAGCACCACGTCTTCACACCGACAGAGAGGAGTTAGAGGGAGCAGAGAAGCAACAAGCAGGGCTGGACTATAGCACCTCAGGGCCTGCCTCAGTGACACACTTTCTCCAGCAAATTCTACCAACTTCCCACACAGTGCCATCGACTGGGGATCAAGCTCTCAAACACTTGAGTCTATAGAGTACATCTCATATCCAAACCAACACAATGAGTGAGTTTTACCTTTATCTCTTCATCACCTGGACTCTGTTAATTAGTATGCTATCTTCTTCAAGACAATGTTTAACTTATCTCATTTTTTTTGTTGCTTTAAGTATTGCTTGCAAGCCCTGCTCATTAGAGAATCCAAACTTCTTGAGATGTGATACTTGTTTAGGTCATTCTTCTGCAGTCAGACATTCAACAGATCTCTGTTTAAGATCACTGGATATAGCAGTGAAACTAAAGTATCCGTCCTCAGGTTGTTGACATTCAGTGAGGGAAGAAGCCAAAAAAACGAAGTGAACAATTAAAATATATGGCATGATGGACAGCAGAGAAAGCTTTAACAATAAAATAAGGTGGAGGGAAGGATGGAAATGTAAAAGGTGTTGGCTGAAATTTTAAATAGAAGACATTCATTGACAACTGAGAATGGCCTGGAAGGGGTGAAAATTTTCATTTGTCAGTTCATTTTTATTCTTGTTTCTATACTTTTTCATCTTTTATACATAAACTAGAAAAAAACAATTATTGCTTATTTCAAAAACAGTGTAGAAAGCCATAGAAATGCATATAAAGAAAAAGATTAAATCACATACATCCTCACAACATACCTTATTGTGTCTGTGCTTACATTCATGTAAGATCAAATGTAGTCCTGTGTGTGTGTGTGTGTGTGTGTGTGTGTGTGTGTGTGTGTGTGTGTTGCTGGGATTCATTCTCAGGGCCTTGAACATGCTAAGCAAGGACTGTATTACTGAGCTACACTAATAGTCCTAGTGTGACAGTTTTAGGCAGGCTCCATAGAACCCCCCTCCCCTTCAGTGGGATATGTATAACTAGAGCTAAAACCTAGGTGCTAAAACTGATTGGTCAGGTATGAACCAACTACCTGTCTCTCTGTTCACCTGGGGCAGAAAATACTCACTGAACAGATAATTCTGTCTCTTCTTTCCTCACATGGTCTAGCAGAAGGATGCAGGTAAGGGCCCCTCACCACAGACATTAGGCTATGGTGAGGGGTTAGATTTCTCTTCCACATGAACCTTTCCTTCTCATGGTCTTTTCTTTTCGTGCTTGTTTAGCTAAACAGCATAGCTATTGTTAAAACCTTTCCCACGTGTTCACCCCACATTGGTGGCTGGAGAGGTCTATAACTTCCCATTTTCCTTTAAATAAAGTCTTCCACTATACCTTAACCTCTGGTTGTCTATAATTTTGATTCTTTAACATTGTAGACAGGAATTGGGGTACTCCTTAAATTTTGAGGTGCATTGGAATTTTTGCTGGGTATTATCTAAATTCTATTCCCCAGCTCAGCCCACTACACTAGTGTCCCCTCTTTTATCCTGGGGTTTTCACTGACATCATAAAATGAACATCTTTTCTGCATATGAATGTGCGTGCATGTGTGTGTGTGTGTGTGTGTGTGTGTGTGTGTGTGTGTGTGTGGTGTGCATGTATGGGCATGCAAATTTGTATGTGTGAAGACTCATGTGATGTGCACGTTTGTGAGCGTCCATATGGAATTTGATATTGATGCCCTCCTCAGTTGCTTTCTCCTTTAGTTATTGAGGCATGGTTTCTCATCTGAATGCAGAGGTCACTGATTTCAGCTAGTCTAGCTAGCCAGCCTGCCTTGGGATCACCTGTCTCTGCTTCCTGAGTGCTGGGATTACAGATTAGCCATTACACCCACCCAACTATTAAATGAGTGATGAGGGTCTGAATTCAGTAAAGTGTGTTACCCATTGAGTCATCTCCAATGTCATGGATATCCACAACTTCCTTTGAGTGATTAAATTAATCTTTCCTTGTGCATTAAGACTGACAGCGGCATGGCCTTACAACTAAATCTTTGAATATACTCATCAAAAATAATTATGAGAATTTTTAGAATTGAATTGTTGAAAAAAAAAATGTTTATTTCAATAGCTGATAGGTATTCAAATTGCTCCTGAGAGATAAAAAAGCCCAACGTAGGTGGATGTGCCTAGGTACAATCAGAGACGCCCTGGCACACAGGGCTGGAGCTTCGAAGGCGGTAGCTATGGACACATTTCAAAATGAGAGCAACTGGAGGCTGAGCTAAGGAGGCTCTGACAAAAATGAGATTTAGGCAAGGACAAGCAATTAGTCCTACTCATTAACTTACTTTCCCTTTGTGACCTTGAGCAATGCGATTCATCTTCAGAGGGCACTGTTCAATGTTTTAGGAGAAAGAGGATGACCATTGTAGCTTTCATATTTGCAGCTATAGAAGCACCTTCTTTACAAACTCTTCGTGTTTATGTCACTGTACAAAAATTATTCTCCTTAAGCAAACATAATTTCAAATATGTATACTTTTATTATATCTTTTAGAAGAAACTGATTTTGCATTTGCAAATTCCTTTGCCTAAAGATGTAACTGGATTGAATGAGATAAGCCTTAAGAATGACTAACTTGGAAAGTTTATGATAAAATTTCATATATGTCCTTCTAAATCAAAGCAATTTTACCCTGAGAGAGTAGCTTTCAGAGCATAGTAGACCTGCCTTCCTTCTAATGTCAAGTGCATACTGAGCAGAGGTTTGGTAAGGAGGCCGAGGTGGGAGAAGTTGGTAGCTACGGTCTGCCCTGATGAATCCCTGTTTCTGAGGACTTCACTCAAAGAAACTGACAAACTTCACTGATTGTCACTAAAAATGATCTTTTGCAAGTGTCTTTAATATAAAGATGTTTACTCATAGTACCATAAACAAAAAATATCAAAGTAGCTGAAAACCTGAAAACTAAGAAGATTGTCTCTCTTCTACCATCTAGACAATACTAATTATGTGGTTTAAATATATTTCTTTTATTTGAATGTGTGTGGGGGTGTGGCATGTATCAGTGTCTCTTACTATAAATGAATGTTATATGCTTGAGCCATTTTTTGCATCTGGCTTTATGTGGATGTTGGAGAATTGAACCTGGGCCAATAGGGTTTGAGATCCACCTTCAAAATACTGATTTTTATCTTTATATTACTATATCAATTATATAACTGTCTTTTTAATTTTTAAAAATATTTTTATTTTTTTAAGAGTGACAGGCAGACTATGGACTCATCAGGGCCTCTTCCTCTTGAAAATAAATTCCAGACACATACACCACTTTGTGTATCTGGTTTTAGATGGGTACTGAGGAATTGAATACATGCCATCAGGCTTTGCAAGCAAATGTCTTTAACTACTGAGACATCTCCCCAGCCCTCAACTGTAAAATTTCAAAGTTTTGTTCTTTTATCTTGGATTTGACAATAACCATATCTCATGAAAAAATTAACTAAGACAAACTTTTGAGATTTTGAAAGAACCAAATTGCAGCTGGGCACAGTGGTGCATATCTATATTCTCAGAAAGACTTCAACCTAGCTTCATCTGCTAAACATAGAGCCTCACTGTGGTTACTTTAACTTTCTAAGCTGTGGTAACTTCTCCTCGGAAAAATAGGGATGTTAATAAGATCTAGCCTCTGAAGGGCTTGGGGAATAAAATGACCTAATTCACATAAAATATTTAACACATAGATTAATCTCAAAATTGCTATTAAATTGTCATTATTTTTCAAATGTGGACATAGGCCAATAATGGTAACCTGACTTCTCACTGCATCATGTGCTTATCATGCAGATGCAAGCTTTCTTTTTCATCTTTCTTTCTTTCTTTCCTTCCTTCCTTCCTTCCTTCCTTCCTTCCTTCCTTCCTTCCTTCCTTCCTTCTTTCTCTTTCTTTTTTCTTTTTCTTCCTTTCCTTTATTACTCTCTTTTTCTCTCTCCTTTCTTTTCTTTCTCTTTCTCTTATTTTTATACATATATTTAACTTTTGGGTACTTTATGCTTATATATTATATTTTGATGACAGGTACCTCACATTAGACTCCATTCTCCTTTTGGAGCCACATTTCTTTAACAGAAGGATGCAAGAATTGGTCAGAACAGTTTGTGAAGCATTCTCCAACAATTTCAAATGTGTTCATATAATGTAATAAATGGTTTCATGTTTTTTTTTTACATTGAATTGGCTAAATAGCACCAATTTTATGTTAACACTTGGGCCTGTTGGTTGTGAGATTTTCTCTCTGCCTTGAGTTTTCTTGACTCTTTCTCTCTCTCTCTCTCTCTCTCTCTGTGTGTGTGTGTGTGTGTGTGTGTGTGTGTGTGTGTGTGCTCATCTTTGCTTATGTAAGAAAAGTACACCATCAGTAATCCACCACAGAATATCAATTTTAAACATAGGATATTAGCAATAAAATCAACTGATTTGGAAACTTCACAAGTCCTTAATATTTCAGGATTCTGAAAAGGCTGTTTTGAATTTGCTACCTGTATCAAGTGGTGAAGTCTGGGTGAAAAGTAGGTGGGCACTTAGTGTAAGGAGCATTGTCCCTAATACTTTTCTGTTTAAACCTCCCAGTTCTTTAGTCTCTCTGGGTTCTTACCTCCTACTTCAAAAATAGATCTGGTGTCTTAGTTATAAAAGGGAGGCAGGAGGATCTGAGTCTGAGAGAAGCTGAAACAGCACTCGCTGGCTTCAGAGAAGGTGGAAGGGGCAGTGAGTTAAGACTGTGAGTGAACTCTAGTAGTTGGAAAAAATGGAATGGATTTTTTTTCCCCAAGTATCCTATTAATTAATATAAGAAATGAAGCCCTGAAAATACCTTAATTTCTAAGACTTCTGATCTTTAAAGCTGTAATATTATAAATTTATGTTGTTTGAAGCCACAAAGCTTCTGCCTACTTGTTATATCTGCGACATCAAACTAATACAATGTGTTGTTACTTCTGTTCACCTGTTTAGAAAGGGATATCTTAGAGGTTCTATAAGTATTATGAAGAAAAAATGTTATGATCAATAATTAAATTTTGTGGGCCATTTAGTGTCTTAGAAAATTTGGTTCTTACAATTACAACCTTTTCATCTTCTTCAGGGAAGTTTTATGAAGCTATTTATTTTCTGGATGACAGTACATGTTTAAAAGTCTTCTTCCCCCAGGAATAAAACAGTCTCAAATGTTCCTATTTTATGGACATTTTATGGTCTCAAGTGTCCCTATCTTCCCATAATACTAAAGTAAAAATTTAAATCTCCTAGATATAATATATTTCACTAGTCCCCAGAGATGAGCTCATACTCTAAAGAGTACCCTGGCCTTTGGAAAGAACAATAGTCCATGAAGTACTGGAATTGCTTTCTAGGGCATCTTGCATTTTATTTCCTGCCAAGAATAATGCTTCCCAGTGTACCTGAGAGGAAACAAACTGTCTGCTCCTGTCAGCAGTGCAAAGTAGGGTATCCAGGTGTGGCACCTGGTACTGGAGACTTAGTGCAGTATCCAGATATCATTTGTATCCAGGTATCTGCTTGTCAAGATGCACAGACTAAACACATATTATTGAATCTTCTGCAAAATGGTTCTGGTCATGACAAAGCTATGTGCAGAGAAGTTTAAACCAAAGATTTTAATATTTTAAAAAACTGGTTGTATCTCTCTTCCAATATATATATATATATATATATATATATATATATATATATATATATATATATATATGACTTCTAAAAATGAATAGCGTCCCTTTCTTCTTTGTTTGGTCCTGGTCTCATGGTATTCACTGATCTCATTAGGGTTGCTAGCTCATAAGCTTATGAGATTACTGAAGGTATACCAATAAGTATACTAAGCAATATCTGGTGAACTGGAGGATCCCAAGGGTTATCTGCTCCCCAGCCTTGCTGATTTTGAGATGTTGAAACAATATTATTAGATATTCCAAGAAGAGAAGACAGACGTTGGAATAGTCATTGATCAAACACATATTTCAAACTTTGTAAACTAGACATAATTTCAATTATAGAGAATCTGGGAATAGTAAGGAAACCTTTTGAAAAATATAACAGTTGATATCTTAGAATTGAATGAGTATAATGCGAGAAGTTATGTGCAGATGGGTTTGAGGGGGAGATATGGGAATGGTTCTAAGGAGAGAGAGGGTAGGGGTGAATTAAGGTACAGAGATGAAAGAAGGCACTATACTTTGAGAGAAGCCAATGATCCCCAGCCTGGTTGGCATTGAGCATGCTAAAGAGAAAGCGAAAGACAAGCCAAGGAAGAAGAAACTCCTACACTGTGATGGAGTGTACACTGGGTTTAGTTTTAACCTCAGCCAGTGCCCCTCCAGCTCCTTTTTTCTTTCTGAGGTTCTCTCCTCTCAGGTTCCAAGAATGATCCTTTAATTTATTTGTTTTGCTTAAGGCTGCTGATGATTTTATACAGCAACATAATCCTCATGTATTTAAGAGCTAGGAGATCTGGGAATTTGGGTTGGGAAGCAAGCCAAGTAAACCTGTAATTAGGGCTAGAGCTCTCCCTGGAGAAGGGGCTCAATAATTGGACTCACAGTAGCCTGGAGGCCCCGCTACATGAAATTCAGAAGAGCTATTCCCAGCAGGGAAAACCCACTTAGAAATATTAGTTTACATGCTATTCCCAATGGCTAATGGAGAGTGGGTGTAGGGAATGTGAAATCTGTGATGGCATCTGTAGTTTTGGGTTATGGTTGATGTGGTTCACAGAAAAGACCTCTGCATGCATTCAATGTAGAATTTAGAGAAGGTTGGCACACTGCAAAAGTTTTGCCTCATTTTCTAAGGCAAAGAAGGATGGCTTCTGGGATAGCCAGATGAGCAAGGGGGAAATGTGAAGCCAGTACAACACAGAGGACTTTCTGATAAATGTAAAACCAGGTCAAGCAACAGTTTGGTGAGTGGAAATGGGTCATCCCCTTCACAAAAATCAATGCTTTTTGTCATTTTACCAATTCAAAAACTATAACAACATTCTCATGGCTGTTTTCTGAGTTTCTTTCTCCATTATTTTCCTAGCCTAATCTTACAAAAAAAATGAAACCAACAGAGAAAAACAGTGCCTGTCTCACTGAATAAGCTACGTAGCTGCTCTTTTCTTCATAATAAATGAGAGACATTGGGTGTAAATTTGTTTCAAATTAACATAATTTGCTCTGTTTTTATTTTTAATATGCAGGAAATAGCATAGCAGGCCCCATTATGAGTTATAGAATGATTTCATTAGCATAATTGAAACAGATGCTATTTCTTTGGATAATAGGTAAATGTGAAAAAAAAATATATTAATCTACTATCTCTGGATTTTCTCATGCTGCAATGTGTTTGTGTGAAAACACCTTTAACAATGAAGTCCAGGAGCACACAGTCAATAAAATAAGAAAACAAATTGAAAATTTTCAGTCAAGTTATGCTTCCCCTGGGAAGCACCTGTTTGGAAAATTACTCATTTTGGTTGGCAAATGAACAAGACATAATTGGAATAAATTGTTTCCTTGACTACCTTAGCACAATGACTACATACCAATAAAAAGCTCGAATCTGTTCTAATACTATGTAGCAAGTCTAAAATGTTTGGAATTTAAAGTATTTTTATTTTATATTTAGGAATATTTACAGTTAGATAAGGAAATATCTTGAGGATGGAATTCAAGTTTAAACATGAAACTTAGGTATATACTTTATATGCATTCCTGAAAACAATTTTACATAATATTTTTAGCATGTCTGTTGTAAACTGCAACACATCATGTGAAAACCACAATACATCATTTTCGCCTTGAGGTCAACACCCAAAATGTTTTAGATCTTGATGTATTCCAAATGTATGGACTAGGAATACGTGTGTGTGTGTGTGTGTGTGTAAAATTGTATGTGCTTGCTTCCTGAAAAGTCATTTGGAAAAAAAAGAGTTCATGACTTCAAAGAATCCCTCAATGCTTTGCTTATTTGCCTGTAGATTAGTTAATACTTCTAAATAATCACTACTTTTGGTCATTTGTGTGATAGGCCTTATATTCATATTAGCTCATCAAAACAACCCTGACACAAAGGTATTATTTTCCATTTTATGCATGGAGAAAGTAAGAATTAAAGAGGCTTTAATGCATTTCTATGACCACATAAATAATATGCAGCAATGCCAAGAATTGAGAGAATGCCAAGCTCCTTCGCATTTCTGGGCTCTTAACCCCAATGTTGTAGCTCAGAAGAAATCCCACAGTGTTTGCCAACTTACAAAATCTTATCTTTAAGGCTCAACACTAGTCCTAATTTCTCCTTAACTCTGTAAACACTCTGCTTCTGCCTTCTCAAATGTTAGTGGGCCTCAAGCTTGTTTTCTTGCTATATTTGCAGTTTTCTAAGGGCTAATGATGTGGAATACTTTATTGATGAGCTTATTGGCCATTTGTATGTCTTTATTTGTGATGCCTGTCTGTTCAAAGTTTGCACATTTGTATAGAGTTGCTTGTCCTTGGGTTGTTGAAATACAGGAGTTAATGATATGTTCTGAAATTAAATACTTTATCAAAATATATTGCATTATAAATATTTTCTAACTGTATGAGTTCATGTATTTGTATTCTTTATTTAATATTTTATTTATTCATTTTCAAGCAGAGAGATACAGAGAGAGAGAGAGAGAGAGAGAGAGAGAGAGAGAGACTGAGACCAGCATGGCCATCACCTAGTGGGTCTGGCTTATGTGGGTACTGGGGAATTGAACCCAGGGCCTTAGGCACCTTAACTGCTGAGCTATCTCTCCAGCCCCATGCATTTTTATTCTTAATGGTGTCTTTTGATGAACAAGCTTCCTATTTCGATGACTCTAATGCATCATTTCTCCTCTTTTGTTGTTATTGCTTTTTGTGTATTTTAAAAGAAATGTTGGCTGAACAACAGGCCATACATACAGTGTTCTATGCTTTAGTTTATAATCTTTACATCTTTAGCTTTTACATTTAAGTTTATGAGTCATTTTACACAATAGTTATGTTCCATAAACTGAAGAGTTGAAAACATCATAAATAAAAAAATACATTTACTACAGGTTACCTACTGAAGATCATAGTTTATTCTACCTGAAACATGCTAAGAACATATGTGTTTACAACTGAAGAGACCATAAAACCCAAAGCCTATGTATAAAATAGGATAATAAAAAATATCTGCTAAAGTCATTGGATCTGACAGTACTTGACATTTCTACATAACAACTGATCAAAGAATGACTACAATGTCCCATAATGAATAATGGCACATGTAAAGAACTAGAAATTCAATAAGTATAGTATAAGTCACTATCAGTATTTAGTAAAATAAGTTAAATTATTTTTGCAGCTATTTTCAGACTTGGCACTCCTGAATTGGCTTTAAAATATGAGATGGGGATTCTTCTGAAAATCCGTTGTTTCTATGAGCTGAAAATGGTTCTCTGGCTGCAGACCCAAAAGTCAACCAACCTAAATCAAACAGTATTAGATTTAGCACTATATGGGGTAGCAACGACAAAAACTCTAGACAAATGCTCCTAGCTACTTGAATTCATTTGAAGGATGCTCTGAGGTTGAATTGAGATCTATAAGGGACAGCATTAGCAAACAGCTCTGTTTTCCATAGGTTCCGAAATGCATGGTTGTTTCTTACTTTAACTGTACTGAGCACTGCATTAACCATTGGGAAGGGAAGGAAGCACAGCCTCTTTTACATAGGCAGTTGTTTAATTCTCTCTTGGTTCCTGCAGAGAGCGATAATCAATATTGCACCTAACAAATGTATAAATATTACTTGCTCACATAAATAGATAGATAAAATTTAAAACTTAGTAAAAATTGTACAAAATCTAAAAGACCTATTTTTTAATTCTTTACTTCCCAACAGGGTATCCAGGAATAAATTATGGTGAAAAATGGAAACTTGCTGCTTGTATGAGGGAGTTTATTTCTCTGATGATGCCCTAATTTTACTCAAGGAGGGAGTAATTGGAAATTCTTTAGCAAAGGCAGAATAAATTCTCAAAAAAATATCTAATAGCATCCACAGTCAATTCTGGGGCATTGCCAGCATTTTTGTAGCACAATGCTACATTTAAATGTGCTTTTTAATTTTCTAATTATGCACACCCATAGGGAATGCTCATAGAAAACATTGCCTCTAGAGAGAAGGTGATAACATTTCTTTATCCTGAAGTAAATCGAGGACTTTCAGCAGAGTTATTTGCTTTTTTTTTTCAGGGAATTTCCATGTGCATATTCCTTTCCCAATACTTGGAGAAAAAACTAGAATTATTGCTGTCTGATAAACTTATTTATATAGTTTCCCTAAAAATCTTTAGATACCATCAGGAAAATGCAAATTAAAACTACTTTGAGATTCAATCTCATTCCTCTCAGAATGGCTACCATCACAAAAACAAATGAAAATGAATGCTGGTGAGAATGTGGAAAAATACGAATACTTCTACACTGTTGTTGGGAATGTAAACTGATACAATCATTGTGGAAAGCAGTGTGGAGGTTCCCAACACAGCTAGAAATATATTTATCATATGATCCAGCTGTACCACTTTTGGGCATATATCCTAAGGACTCTACTCACTACCTCAGAGATACTTGCTCATCCATGTTTATTGCAGCTCTATTTACAATAGCTAGGAAAGGGAACCAGCCTAGATGTCCCTTAAATGATGAATGGATAATGAAGATCTGGTTCATTTATATAAAGGAGTTCAACAGTAAAGAAAAATGAAATTATGAAATGGAGGGATCTGGAAAGGATTACACTAAGTGAGGTAACCCAAGCCCAGAAAGCCAAAAGCTGCCTGTTTTGTCTCATAAGTGGATCCTAGCTACAAATGTCTACATTTGTATGTGAGTTGGAGTAAAAGTCAATAGTAGAGGCCAGTAAGCTAGAAAGGGCTATAAGGGAGGGAGGAGAGGGGAGACTTAAGGGGTGGGCATTGTTTATATGTAAATTAATGAGTAGATTACTGGAGGTGCAATGGCTTAAAAGTGGTGTTAGGGGAAGTGCTTGAATAAAGGAAGGTTGGGAGGAGGGTTGTCAAAATTTAAGACCTTAAAAATAAGCCATATGAAACCTACATCTTTGGATCATGGCACACCCATGAGCCATAGATTGTCACTAGAAAAAATTTGAATGCCAAGGATGAGATATTTGGCCAGAAAGGTTCCTGAGGCCCCCAAACATTACAGGCTATTGCCAATGCTCTTGGATGCCCACCAGAATGAAATGGTAAGACCCTAGTGCTGGAGATCACATATGCTTGGGCTGCAGGTCACTGAGACATCTAACTGGAGCTGAGCAGGAAACCTCCTCCCTGTTAACCAGTTGACAGCTGGTAAAAGCTATGGCTGCATGCAGCCCTATGGGAGACAGAAGTCATCAATGGTGGTAAACAGCAGTGGACCTTGCAAGCCTTAGGACTGGCCAGCCAGGCCAAATGGGACAACGGATGCAATAGTGGCACATCTGCTGTGGGGGAGCCCATCCACTCTCTAATTGAACTAGAGCCCCGTTCCACAAGAGGGAATACATGCCTGGAACTGAGACCTGATCAAAAGCCTATGGCAGGGGAGGTCATGAGCACTAGGGGAGTAAGGCCTGCTGTTATCTGTCTAAATGCATATATGATCCATTGTAAGCACTTTTTAAAAATATGCTTACCCATATATTAATGCCATTCTTGCCTTTGGACAGAGAAGCTTATCTTTTCAGATGGCAGTGACCACAGGGAGACTCAAAAGTACCATAGTGCTGAGAAATGACAGTGGAGTGTTCAGCACTGCGACGGCTCTATCACACTTTCCAAGGTTCATTGTGGAAGAGGTGGTGGAAAGACTTTAAGAGCCAAACGAAGGGTAGGACTGCTCACAATGCAATCTTCCAGACACAAAATAGCCTTGATATTCCTGACTTTACAGTGCCTGAAACTACCTACACAGGACCTTCATAATAGAGGAAAAGATGATGACATTGAAACAAAATAGAGACAATTGAGAGTGGGAGAAGATATGATGGAGGGTGGATTTGAGAGGGGAAAAGTGAGGGTGGGGAGGGAATTATCATGGTTTATTGTCTATAGTTATGAAGGCTGTCAATAAAAAGTTAAAAGAAACAAAAACAAAAAAAAACTCTTTAGATAGGGCTAGGAAGATTGCACAGTGGTTAAAGGTTCTTGCTTGCAAAGCCTAGAGCCTGGGTTCATTTCCCCAGTACATATATAAATCCAGATGCAGAAAGTGGCACATGCACCTGGAATTCATTTGCAGTGATAAGAGACCCTTCTCTCTCTCTCTCTCAATCTCTCTCTCTACTTGCCATTAAATAAAGGATGATAGTTTAAAAATATCTTTAGATGATTAAAAGTTAAAACTTATCATCTAAATACCCCTTGAAATATGTACAATAAAACTATGATCATTTAAATTTACATGTAATAAATAAAATACTTGGAAATGAAATTTAACTCTAGTCATTCTTATATCATTTAATTCTGCAAAAATTTATAGAGCACTATAAATTCATCAAGTCCCACCCTATGTGACATGGTTAAATAAATGCTTAGAAGGCTCACAGTAGGGGAAGAATGCACACATAAACCATTGATTTCAGTGTGACATGTTGCATGCTGTCACATACATTTGTGAAGACTGTTTCCGAAGTGCTTTTCTGAGGGAACACTTTAAGTTTCAGGGATCAGTGAAATAGTTAAACCAGCCATTGTTCTCCAAGTAAGGAAAACAATTTGTTTGTACCAGACCATGATCAGGTCATGACTATGTGGGTATATTAAATTTACTGTAAGTTTCAGAAACTGGATCTTGCCCCAGAGATAATTATTGCTGAGAACTAAAAATAATTTTCAAGATAGTTAGGGTGCTGACAAGCTCGCTCTTTCTATGCAGTAAAGGGCATGCTCAATCCCCAGCTGATGGCAGTTCGGGAATTTGAACCTCACTAGAGGTGTGTTGTTGGGGGCAGGCTTATAGGGGTTATAAGCCAGCTTCCCTTTGCCAGTGTTTGACACACCTGCTGCTGTTTGCAGTGCTATGGCAGAGGTCATGTCCACCCCTCTCCTCATGCCATCATTTTCCCTGCCAGGATGGAGTATCCCCCGGGTCCGTAAGCCTAATAAACCCATTCCTCCACAAGTCGCTTTTGCTTGGGTTCTTTCTGCATTAAGGCACTTGCCTCCAGTGCCTAAGGCCCCGAGTTCAATTCCACGGTACCCATATAAGCCAGACCCTGGTTCTCTCTCTCTCTCTCTGATTGAAAATGAATAGATAAAATATTTTAAAATTTTTCCTCATATTTTATTATCATTGTAAATAATTAGATATATTGCATAAGCAAGTTTTATGGTGGTATCCCCATTTCCCTCCTCCTTGTTTCCAACCCGCTGGGGGCTTCCTATGTACGCTTGCTGGACCAGTCCATAGGACAGGGGAATATAGATTGTACCAGAGGTAGCCAGATTTTTTTTCTCCCTCTCCCCCACCATGGCTCTTAAAATCTAACCCCCCTCTTCCGCTCAGATTCCTGAGTCATGGTAGGTAAGTTTTAGGTCTGCTTTACGGCAGAGGTTTTAAGAATCTCTGGATTTCTGCTTTAGATTATGTTGGGTATCCTCAGTGTCTGTCTCATTTACCATTTCACAGGTTATCTGACTTGCTATGGAGGTAGGAAGATTTGGATGTTGTTATAGGACATGCAGGAAGCTTCGAAGAGAAAGGAAATTCTAGAAAATAAATGATGGCTAAGTGGTAGCTAGGTCCGATGCTTTGAATGTGAGTGTATGCCCTCCATAGCCTCAGGTATTTTTGATTAAGGTTAAGCCTTCTAGAGAAGGTATCACTTGGGGAGGATCCTGGGGACCAGCCCTAAGGTATGTTTTGGATGGATCTTGATTCTAGCCCAAAGATATGTGCAGAGCAGTTAGAGCTCTGGCTGTGTTTAGTATTTGCTGGTGTTGGTGTTTTCTTTCTGCAGTTGTTTCTCTGTGCTTGTACCTATGGAAGTAAGCAGCTTCCTCCACCATTGATGGAGTTTCCCCTGGATTTGTAAGCTAAAATAAACCCCTTCCATAAACTCTGTCTGGTTGGATGTTTGTCCCAGAAACTTGGAGTTGACTATACCACACTAGGTGAGGAGGTGATAGTATGCCATCTGTCTCTAGGTACAAGTGGATTTTTTGCAATGTGAGCCTTGTGCTTGCTTCTCTGCCCAAATACCTTTAGATAGAGATGCTAATTACATTCCCAGAGTCCCTTGTCTCATTTCATCCTGTAAAATCCCAAATTTATTTTCGATTAAAAGGTGCCCCCTTAAAGATATTGACCTCCCAAGACTCCTTTCAAGTTGTTGTGGTTGTTGTTGTCATGATGTGAGTGCATGTGTGTATGATGTGGTATGTGTAGGTACACACATATGTGTGGGTATAGAGGTCAGAGAACAACTTAGAGTGCTGGTTGTCATGTAAACCTTGTTTGAAGCATTGTCTGTCATGGTCAAGGATGCATTCCCCAAGGCTTCAGGTCCAAAAATTCTCCCACCTCAAAAGTATTAACAAAAATGGATAGAATATATATATATATATATATATATATATATATATATATATATATATATATATATATATATACACTAAGTGAAGTAACGCAAGTCCCGAAAGACAAAAATTGCACTCCTTTTCATATGTGGATTCGGTTTTCTTGTAAATATGGGCCTGTGTGGCTGAGAATGGGCTAGGAGCAAGAAAGGACAGTACGAGAGGAGAATGAAAGGTGATGCAGAGGGGGAAAGAACATGAGGAAACAAGTAGTAACAGCATAAGGGAGGCTAAGTTTGAGGGATAGATGAAAGAAGAAATGGGGAAGAAGGAAAGGAAACAAAAAAAGTTTGAAAATACCATAATGAAATCTAATTCATGGTATGCTAATGAAAAAATTAAAATCAGATATTAAAACTTTTACAAGATTAACTTGATTAACCAACCTTCATGATACCAAGTCACTTTCCCCAATATTTTCTCCTGTTTAACTCTTCACATTAATATTTTCTAAAAGTTAGATCCTCCTGCATATTTATTTTGCCCTGACAACTGAAATCCATTAAAAATGCTCAATTAATACTCTCAAGTATTCACATAAAAAATTGGGGTTTCAGTGTTTTGAGTCATAAATGTTGATGATCTCTTAAGTCCATTAAATTTTTACAATTATGCTTAGTAGCCAGGTCTCTTCTACTAATGAGGTTTTCCCAATGGTATGAAAGGTTAAGTGATTAGTAATGAGGAGTCTGGGATAATGAAGGTGAGGGTTGCTACTGTTCCTTTTATTGCAAGCTGGTATCTACTTTCAGTTTGTTTTTCTTTGCACAGCAAATAGCACTCCCTAGCCTTTATGAAAAGATTTCAGAGGAGCTCATTCAGCCAGAAGTCTTTGCTTCCCATTATTATTATAACAGAATCTGGTTCCCAGTTACTTAATTATTCTTAGAATCAATCATTGTAGTAGTAGTATCTTATCTTCAAATCATGCTTGTAACCACAATGGCACTTTACATTAAAGGATGAAATGCCATTTAAAGTCTTGATTGTATGAAAAAAATGACTTCTGATTTATGGAAGTTGCTTTATTTTCCTAGGTGCTATGATGCAGGTAGGTATCAAACTAGAACTCACTCTGCATAATAGCAGGGTTGAGGGCGGGGCTTGAAGCTATATCAGTAATTTTGGTTGAGACAAGGGAGAAATCATTTTGTAGGTGGCAGGTCACAATTCTACCATGACAAAAAAATGACTGTCAAAGTGACTGTCATTACCTGCATGAGACTTGCAGTTTTGGGCCCATCAACATTTAATTATGGATGATCAAGTACAAAAAAAAAAAAGACATCAAAATAGAAGTAGAACTCCTGGAAAGAAGGGACTAGAGGAAGGGAGTGAATGAGAGGAGGTGGAAGAAAGCAATTGGGGGAATTAAGATCCAAGCACATTATATACATCTCTGAAAACTGACAATTAAAAGACTACTTCTGGAGTCATGGAAAGCATCTTTAAAAATTGCAAGATGCTCTTTTTGCTGCCTGCTTATACTCATTCCACCTTTATCTGCCTTTAGTTGTCAATGATAACAGCAAAATCACAGTTCTACAAATAAGACACGTTGGTGGATTCTTTTCTGTCAGCCTTCATGTGGCCTCAGCAGTAGAGACTTCCAAATAAGTCAGTTCTGTATTTTCTGAGTGTCTTTTCTGAAAAGCCCAGCCTGCATCGTGCTGAAGAGTCCAGCTCTGGCTGGAAATCCTGTGTGTGATCGTTCAGGCCCAACCACAGCAATTACAAAAGCTTTTCCTAGCAGATTTCATGCTTGCTTATAGTATAGTCTCTATGGAGAGTTGCACTCAAAGACTCAAGTCTTCTGGACATCATTCTCTTGACCTAATTTGTATTTGCATACCAGGTGCCTTCATTCAGAAGTTGCTTCATCTGATGTCTTCCTGCTGAGGTCTCCTCATGAGTGGAGTAGAGAGAAACCCTGAATAGACTTTCTGTTCCTCCTCCTCCTCTTCCTCCTCCTTCTTTCTTCTTCTTTCTTTTTTCTTCTTCTTTCTTCTTTCTTCTTTTTCTTCTTCCTCTCTCTCCTCTCTCTCTCTCTCTCTCTCTCTCTCTCTCTCTCTCTCTCTCTCTCTCTCTGTCTCTCTCTCTCTCTCTCTCTCTCTCTCTCTCTCTCTCGTCCATCCCAGCAGTTGATGAGCACATCTATACTAATCCACAGATCCTCCACAGGGGCATTCCTGGTGAGAAATGAGTGACATGGAGTTGATGTTCTTACTTACACTATCACACCAAATGATTAAAGATGATAACTTACACCTACCACTCCAACACCATCTGCAACCCAGCTGAATTCCCGATACTGCTCTTCAGGTCATTCAGTGGGTTGTTTAAAACACTGTTATACAAAATTCCTTCACATTTAGAATACATAGAATGGAACATGGAGATTTGTTACCTATGAGTAGATCGTCTATGGCTTAGAGCCCAGGTAGCTATTGCAGTCTGGAAAACTTGTGATTCTTATCATGTTACAGCAGATATTTGATCAAACTGCATAGCAGAACCTTGAAAACAGGTATACAGCCACTGAGTCTGAATGAGCTAGAAAAAAATGTTGGTAGGTGAAAAAGGCTACTTGCTTCTTGAAAGACAAGTATCAAAGTAAGCAGAAGTGAGAATGAGCATGTTTGCAAGCAGAGATGAAGAGAGCCCAAGTTTGCTAAGGGTCACTTTCCCTGGATTGGCCTGAAATGAATATTGACTGGCATCCAACTAAAAAAGCCCAACTGTGTCTATGAGATCATAGGA
Organism: Zapus hudsonius; assembly: GCA_004024765.1. Classification (NCBI taxonomy): domain Eukaryota; kingdom Metazoa; phylum Chordata; class Mammalia; order Rodentia; family Dipodidae; genus Zapus; species Zapus hudsonius. The sequence continues at coordinate 40,918 of PVHP010006239.1, read as the reverse complement.
AATAAAATTGTGGTCTCGGTCTTCTTAAAACTACCATTAAGTGTTTCTTAGACAGATAAGGAGCCAACCTACTAGCAAAGTTAAAAACATTGCTTTTGGATATAAGCTTACTGTTTCAGATGTCCTTGTCAATAGCATAGTATACAAAGCAGTTATAATACATAGGAATTGAATATTTGAAACCTGTAACTATTGTTATTTTATTAATTATGTAATACAGCAGTAATTTTTTTTCTGAGAAACTTGGAGTCTTTACTAAAAGCAGAGAAACAGTCTTAACTAATAATTATTTCCAGTTTGGATATATAATTTATAAGTGATAGAAAAGATTATTTTTCTAGGTCTTGATGCAATAGAGAAATTATTATTAAAATTTATTTAACCTATACCTACTATAAGTATCTCACCAAGCTATCCAGATAGACCAATAAATATTGTACAGTTTGTCTTACAAGGCATTGGGTATAGATGCTAATGTAGAACTCAATTAAAATTGAAGAGAGTGCATTTTACTTTTAAAGTTGCCATAACAAGATATTACACACTGGCTGCCTTAAACAGCAGAAACCATTCCTCACAATTCTGGAAAGCAGAAATCTAAGTTTAAAGCTTTGTTTCTCTCCTTGGCTAGCTGACCACTGCTTTTTTGCTTTGTCCTCATAAGGACTTTACTGTGAGAACATGTCCCTAGTTTCTCTTCCTCTTATAAGGATGCCAATTATTGAGTTAGGACCTTGCTCTTCTGACCTCATTTAACTTTTATTTTTTATATATTCTATTTAAAATATTTTAAACATTTTACATATTCTATTTCCAAATAGAGTCGAAAGAGGAATAAAATGAATTACTCCATGTCAGAGGGGTATGAGTAATTTTGGGAGGGAAGAATACAGTGATAAAAGATTTTTAAAGAGATAAAATTTTAGTGGAAGGTTAAAGGATGCATTATTTAAAGTATACACACAAAAAGAGAATACTTGTTTGAGAAAAGAGTGGGAATATATATATATATATATATATATATATATATATATATATATATATATATATATATATATGACAACCAGGCAAATCTCAACTGAAGGACATTCTGCAAAATGTTCAAATATATATCTTTGTTCAGGAAACAGTAAGAAATCTGAGTTAGTAGTCTGGTGCAAAATGAACCTTTTATTTGGAGGTATTGGATTGATCTTGAATATTTGCACATGTTAAAAAGCACTGTGAAACACAGATATATATCCAGTACCTCACTCATTTTATTTCAGACAGGATCTTACCATGTTTAAGGCTGGCTTTGGATTTATAATCCTTCTGCCTTAGTCTCCTGAGTACCTAGAATTACAGGCCTGGATCAACAGGCCTGGCATCAAAATTTACTTATATAACAAATTAATAAAAGTTTTGTTAAATCCACTAAATACAATATCAATAAATCTATGTGGAATGATGATGTTTTCTTCAAATACCTAACTAGGAAAGATCTGGTTCAAATATCAGAATGTGGCCACCAGCAGACGAGTAAAAGAAAAGAGGAAAAAAAGGAATTCTCAAAATAATTGCATGCCAACATGAGATAGATATGTAAGAAAAAAGAGAGACTTCTGATATGGTGGGTTTTCATGGTCTGCTTTTTAAATTTAGTTCTTGCTTTCACCATCAATGAGAAAGATGTATCTGATCCTCCACTAAGTATCTAGAAATCAAAGGGCTTTCTTCAGACTTTGGACTAAAGCAGTTCACAACTGTAGACAGGTTTGTCTTCCAAGAGTTGAACAAAGGGAAATGGCAAGATTAGAGAATCCTAAGACAAGGTCACTAGAGTGACAATCATGTAGACCACATGGGCTCTTGATTTGGTGTGTTGAAAATGGCTCTTTGGCCTTTCTTCTCCAAACTCACGATTCAGTATAACCATAAGGAAAACAATCAGGCAAGTCTCAACTGAAGGATATTCTACAAAATGCTCAAGTAAAATTCTTCAAAATTGATAAGGTCAAGAACAAGATGTATTTACAACCAAGAGGAACCCAAGGAGATTTGACAACTAAATGCAATGTGACATGCACCATAAGCTCCTGAAATAGACAAATGCCGTTAGGTATAAGCCAAAGAAACCTGAACAAAATACAGACTTGAGTTGATTGAACTGCATTCACATTGATTTTTATTTGATAAAGAACCTGACTCTCTTGCTTGATATTTGAGTGCTGACAACTTTTAAGCATTCCCCATTCATTTCTCCCTCTGCCTCACATATTGGTAAGGCAGTTTAAGAAATTCTGGGTGGGTAATTCTCCCTCCTTTGGGACTGGTGGGAGGTTCAAACTATAAAAGCTTCCCCGGTCCCACTCTCAATTTTTTTTTATTAATTTATTAATTTGCAAACAGAGATAGATAGACAACCATAGAGAATGGTTGTGCCAGAGCCTCCAGCTGCCGCAAATGAACTCCAGATGCATACATCACTTTGTGCATCTGGCTTTATGTGGGTACTGGGGAATTACACCTAGGTGGTTAGGCCTTGCAGGGAAGCATCTTAACTGCTGAGCCATCTCTCTGGCAATGGACCTAATCTATAAAACATAAACAAACCCTGAGTCAGTCTTCTTTTATGCCTCTCCTAATCTGTGTGGAACTACCTTCAGAAGACGTCCCTTTATCTTCCAATACAACTCATCATATAAGTAGGAAACATTTTCATAAACGCTTGGTATATGTGTGATATTGATAACCAAACCAAATTTTTTGTGATGTTCATCTTATTTCTTCAAAACTACTATTGACCCTTAATATAACACATTAATAATAGAGGAAGCCAGGTGTGGGATATATTGGAATTCTGTATTTTTTTTTTCATTTAAAACTGTTTTAAGATTTCAAAGACACTGTTTGTATCATAGTGAAAGAGCACATATTTGTGTATTGTGGTGTCCATGTCAACTTCTAGGGGGCACTGGTACTTGAAGAAACTATTTAAATTCTCATTCCAGGTATATGCCAGACTCATTTAAAGTCAAATTGGGTTTCTTTGTGATTCATTTTTATTAGACTTTTTAAAGGCCGATAATGGATTTTTCTTTCTCTTTAACGCATAAAGATTGCCTTTTTAGAGAAACAGCCACCTCTTGCATAGGCAATACACTGTGATCTGGAATAGAAATAGCTTCATGATTACAGCTCAGAAAAATTTTCAAACATATCTCAGTAAATACACTCAATTTGTGTCCTTTGTAAAGGGCATGCATAGCTCAGAGCAAAGGTTTAATCATCAGGCAGAATAAAATGCTTTCATGGCACATAGCTTGTATTTCTGCTAGAACTTATTTACTTGTACCTTATATAGTCAAAATACCATTAACCATGCATATTAATATCCAAAGATATGCGAAACCCTCTCCTGTTTAATATTTACATTACCTTAGAAGGGAAATACTCTCATTTTATAAATGAGAAAACTAAATCTTGAGAGAAGTTAAGGAACTAGCTTAAGGGCTTTTAGTTTATAAGAGGCGAAGCTGGATCCGATTTCATCCCCTGAGCATTTCTCAGCTGACTAAAGCACTTGTTATTTACACAGCTATGTCCCTCCAATGTACTTGAATTCTTTCTTAGTCAACAGGAACTATGTTTCATCTAATTTTGTTCTCACAAACTGTGATGGTTAAGTTTTGTTGTCAACTTGACCTTTCAAGTAACCTTGGGTGGGTCTCTGAGGATGTTTACAGGAAGGCAGACTCTCAGTAGGGGGTAGAATGAGGAAGCTCAAAGGAGCTAGAAGTAAACATCCTTTCCTGTGTGGGCAATGCAGGAAGGAACTTCCAGAGACTCAGGAAGCCATTAATTCTGGGGGAGGGTTGCAATACCCCACCTGTTGTGGTCAGCTTTGTAGTTGCTACACAGAAAGAACCCGAGCAAAAGTGGCTTGTGGAGGAAAGGATTTATTAGGTTTACGGACTTGAAGGGAGACTCCATCCTGGCAGGGAAAATGATGGCATGAGCAGAGGGGTGGATATCACCTCTGCCACAGCACTGGAAATAGCAGCAGGAAGGTGTGCCAAACATTGGCAAGAGGAAGCTGGTTTATAACCCCATAAGCCTGCCCCCAACAACACAACTCCACCAAGGTTGTCAAATCCAAACTGCCATCATCTAAGGATTGATTACCCAGAACACATTCATTTGTTTGTGGGGGACACCTGGATCAAACCATGATAGTCCTCCCCTGGCCCCCACAAACTAAAAATCATACATGATATAAATACAATGTGTTCAGCTCAACTCTTAAATCCCCGCAGCTTTCAACTGAGCCATAATACCAAAAATAAACCAATAATGGCACAGAACATTCACACTTCAAAACATGAGGCACATCAAAAACAGAATGAACCAATACAAGATTTAAAACAAGCAGGGCACCATCAACCTCTAACTCCAAGTTCAATGATTCTAACCAATAAGAAGTCTCTTGGAGATTCAAATCCGCCCCTCCAGCGCGGCTACTCACAGTCCAGGAAAATTTCATCCGGTGCTGGCAGCTCGCCTTGGCACCCATCCATAGTCCTGGAATTCTTTGGGTCTCCATTGCAACCCACAGTTCATCCTCACGGCTCCATCGGGCTACATGAAGGCAACCTAGCACACCTGCTTCACATGCCGATGGCCATTTTTCAAAAACAAAACTGTTGCAAATCCAGTGACCCTCTCTTCTTGCATTTGCTATACTCCACAGAACCAGGTGGGCTGCCAATTTGTTAATCCAGGGAGTAATAAAGCATTCAGGCCCCTTACTTCAAAGAGTCCACATTCTTCCTGTTGTTCCAATGCAGAATAGCTGGCCCAATCTCAATGGTTGTAATTAATCTCTCAAACAATTGCAGGTGAACAGGCAGCAGTTTCGACCCAAAGATCTTTCTTTATGTGCCATCTCCGTCTGCTCACTCCAGTCCATCTTTATATAAAACAACCCTGCACAGGTTCCCAGGACACAGGCAGGCAGAACACAATAAGCCTCTTACACAAACTGCTTCTGGCACAGTCCTGACAAAGTTCTTTTTCACCCTTGTAAGCCAAACCTCACAGTCCATAGTTCTTCCTGCATTCAGGTCTTTTAATTCTGACCAGAATACTCCATAAAGCTGTACTTACAGTACTACAAGGTCTCTCTCAGGACAAGGTTTCCAATCCATGCATATTCCTCCTGCATGTCAATTCCAAAATGCCAAAGCCACAGAATCAGGGTTTCAGCAGCAACAGATGACCCCACAACCTGGTACCAAAACTGTTGTGGTCACCTTTGTAGTTGCTGCAGAGAAATAACCCGAGAAAAAGTGGCTTGTAGTGGAAAGGGTTTATTAGGCTTATGTACTTGAGGGGAGATTCCATCCTGGCAGGGAAAATGATGGCATGAGCAGAGGGGTGGGCATCACTTCTGCCACAGCACTGGAAATAGCAGTAGGAAGGTGGGCCAAACACTGGCAAGGGGAAGCTGGCTTATAAGCCCATAAACCCGCCCCCAACAACACAACTCTAGTGAGGTGGTAATTCCCTAACTGCCATCAGCTGAGGATCGATCATTGAGAACACATTCATTTGTTTGTGGGGGACACCTGGATCAAACCATGACACCACCATAAGGCTATATAAAGGGGAAAAATTCTTTCCTCCCTCCCTGCTTGTTGGCTGCTGGTGCTTGTTCGTGACTTGCACTAGCATCCTGCTCTCCTACCCTTCCTGGACGTCGGAACCCAGTTTCCTCAGCCTCACATCATGGATTTGAGGAGCAGCCGCTCCCAGGAGATCCATCATGCCTTCTGGGCTGGATTGGGACTACTGAAGCCTCCAGCCACATGGACTGAACAGCTACTGGTTTCTTCACCTGTGGGCCTGCAGACTGCTATTGTTGGACTGTCGTAAGCTACCCCAATAAATTCCCTTTTACTGCAATCCATTCTGTCAACTCTGTTTTCTCTAGAGAACCCTGACTAATACACAAACCTAACTTGGAGTTAAATTAGAAGTGTTGTACACTGTACTAATTCTTATTTTTCTCTTAATATTGAGCTTAGTTTGCTTACTCAATCCCATATGCTAATAATCTTCCCAATTATTTACAGTATTTGTCATCATAATGACCGTGTGGCATTAATATTTCTAGAAGCCTGCACTGTAATGTGTAATATGCTTACAAAATTATAGAGGAAAAACTCATTCCCACTTGAAACTAGACAATAATTGTATACACTACTCACTTCTATAGTGTTATTTTATTACTGTGTGACATTCCCTGGGCTATGAAACACATTCTTGACCTGATTCTTAAAACACATAAATAGGGAGAGGATGTATTTAAGAGCTCTTCAGGGAAAGCATAAGAAATTATTATTGTGTACCTATGGATTCTACATGATGATCTTGCAGCCTGAAATCTCAAGGCCCATTTAAATTGCTATGAGCTATTGAGGAGATATCCATCATAAGGGAACAATAGAATATATAATAGAAATTTTACAACAAAGTATTTATTTAGCAGGAGCCATCAGGTTTGTATAATGAGAATTATATGTCAGAGTCTATGGATTTATTATACGCTACCTGAATAAAACAGATCTTACCAGGAGTTCCACTCTCCATTAATCCAAATGGATGTTGTATTGTGATGTGCATTAGGTTTGCTATCCTATCACAAGAAGGTGCTTCTTTTGATACAGTGTGTAATTTTCTGAGTGATAGTGTACACCTTCAGAACTTTCACCCAATTCCAAAGCATGCTCTATTACCCATGGTTTCTGTTCTTGAGGAGAACATACATTCACTATAGCTCTTTTAACAAATTAAATTGAATTGCTTAGGTCTTTGTGACTTATATGAACTCAGACAACTTTGTGAAATTACAGTGCTCAATAGTTATTCACTATGAAGATAGTAGCTGAGACGTCAGCAATGTAGACACAAAGCCAACATTTCTCATCTCAGATTTGCTATTAGCTTGTTCTGTTATATTTGGGAAAACTATTTACTTTCTGATAACTTGGATTCCTCTCATGTAGAGTGAAGTAGCCAGAATGAATAAGATCTGAAAGTAACATCTTATCAATCTAGAAATGCATGTAGGAGCACAGACCTTTAGGACACATCATGCTCTGAGGGTATTTTATGTTAGTATTTCTTGAGTAATAAGTTTGAATTACTATTGCTCTAAGTTCTAGCAGTAACATTTATTGGAAAATAATAAATGTGCTTAGACTTGGATTTGAAAAGACTTATATTAGGGGTGATGTATAAGTTTGATCTTGTTTACAGTTTTAATAGAAACATATAAGTCAGAAATCAATTGTAGAATGCTATAGGAATTTATGGGCACAAAGAAAACTAAATTTTTTTGGTTCAGCTAAGAGCTTCCTTGCTAATTCATTTGACTTTCTGCAACTAAATGCTCTTTCTAGACTGGCACTCTAGCACTCTACTACCTTAGAAAGTACCTGTTTCAGAGGTACATCCTAGATTTTCTGTGCCATGGCTTGAGGAAGGATTTACTGTGCCCTGGCTTAGGGAAGCATTTACTGTCAAAAGTAAATCTCAAAAGACATAAACCCATAGTCTCTGTGGCTAAAGAGTATTGGGAATGTTGGAGAAATGAGTTGTTGGAAGGATTTTGGTCATCTTGATAGAATTTTAAAGTGATGTTTTCCCTAAGTCAGGAAGAACAGCAGTCTTTGTAATCAAAAGTGGAAGGAAGCTTGGGAACAAGGCATACAGAGAAAGAGGGAAGAAAATTCCAGGCAAAGAGAGAAATCACTGCAAAGACCCAAGATGGATGATGGACTATGTCTGGAAAAGGTAATGAATATTGATAAGGCTGGTGAGGCTGGGGCAGCAGTGGTAGTGGGGAGTTTCACAGTCAGCTACACTCTGATGGGATGACTCTTCAAACCAGGCACAATTTGGGGGAGGAAAGTATTTATTTGTAACTGCAGATTGAGGGGAAGTACCATAACTGCGAAAAAGACTGGCCCTCTTTCACAGGTCCGAGCAGAGAGAAAAACCCATCACCTATACCACACACATAGAAAAGCAAGCAGGCAGGAGGAGCAAAGGAAAGAATCTCTTCCCCTTTATATAGGCTTAGGGTGGGGTCTTACAACCCTATTTCAGACTAAATGGCTTCCTGAGTCTCTGGAATTTCCTTCCTGCACTGCCCACACAGGAAAGGATGTTTACTTCTAGCTTCTTTGAGCTTCTTTACATCCTGCCCCCTACTGAGAGGCTGCCTTCCTGTGAACATCCTCAGAGACCCACCCAAGATTACTTGGAAGGTCAAGCTGACATCAAAACTTAACCATCACAAGGAGTAAGGTAGGAGGTAAGATGACAGAGCAAAAATGGGCAATGGGCTTAGAAGACTGACTCGACTTTGAAGGAAAGAGGTGGTTTTGAACAGAGAAGGATCTTGTTTTGACATAAGCATTTGAGGAAACAATGACTGTTGTGCTGAGCATAGTCTTGGGGTACAAAGTGGGATCTCAGAGATTAGTCAGGGAGTTCCTGAAATCATCCAGTTTGGAATGGTAGCAGTGATGTAGTAAGACATGATCAAATTCTAGATATCATGTCTTTGGAGGGAGGAGTTACAAGGTTTGCTAACATGTTAGATTTTTGTACTGAATGAAAACAGAGTTAAGGGCTGGAGATATAGCTCAGCGGTTAAGGCACTTGTCTCCAGTGCCTGAGGCCCCAGGTTCAATTCTCCAGGTCCCACATAAGCTAGACCCACAAGGTGGTGGACCTGGTGAACTTTCTCTCTCTCTCTCTCTCTCTCTCTCTCTCTCTCTCTCTCTCTCTCTCTCTCTCTCTCTTTTCATCTATCTCCTGTATCTCTCTGCTTGAAAATAAATAAATAAAATATTTTTTAAAAAAAGAAAGAAAACAGAGGTAAAAGTGATTTCAGGGTTTTGGCCTGGAAAATTCTAAGGTTTTCCTTCAGGACCAGTGAAATGGAAATGCAATTTTATGAGACAAGCTTATCAGTAGATGGAGAGGGTTTGGAGGAAGTTGAACAATCTAGACATTAGCTATCTATGGCTTCACCTATCTGTAGTCAGCCAGGATCCAAACATTAAACTGAAGATACCAGAAAAAAAAATCATGCTTGCGATGAAATGCAATTCTGAGTAGCATGGGGAAATCTCACACCACTTTGTACTGTCTAGCCTGAAATGTTGTTCTACCCAGGGTCTCAACACCATGTATAGTACCTGCCTGTTAGAAGCTATCTCCATCATCACGTCGAAGGACATAAAATTGCAGTACTTTTTTTTCTCAAGTAAGCCTTATTTCACTTAATAATGCCCAAGTTTAAGGAGAGTATTGCTGTAATTTGAATCTACCAAAGTAAAAGTGTAATATGCCTTCTTTAAGTGAAAAGGGGAAAGTACTCAACCTAATCAAGAAAGAAAATAATTGTTTGCTGGGTTTGCTAAGGTAGACAGCAAGGATGAATCTTTCAAATGTGAAAATGCAAAGAAAAAAAAGAAATTAGAGCTGTTCGCTGTAGCATTTCACACTGCAAAAGTTACATCCACATTGTGATAAGGGCTTCAAATGGAAAAGGCATTACATTGTGGATGGAAAGCAAGCATAGAAAATGTGCACTGATTGACATGTGTTCTGTAAGAATGCATTTAGACTTTATAAAGACTTCGGCAAGTGAGCCCCCTAAAATGTGTGACTTCAAATAAGGGATGATTACACAGATTAGGAAATGTGTATGAATTCAGAAATATAAAACATGTGAGAGGCTACATTTGTGAATGGAAAAATCACTGACACATTTCTGTCAGAGTTGAAGAATTAGTTAGGAAGAAAGGACACAATCCCAAGCGAGTCTTGAATTTGGAAGAGACCAGTTTGTTCTGGAATAAGATGCCCCATATAACCTATATCCGCTAACATACAAAGGAGGCAGGAGAACACCGGCCGTGGAAGGACAGGCTGTCTTTAATGCTGTGTGGTGATGCTGCCTGGCATATGATAAAGCCAAGCTCTGTGCACACTTGAAGAATCCACACATTCTCAAGAATAAAAGTAAAAATTATATTTTGAGAATGAGAGCAAATTCATGTAACTTTGTTGCAGTATATTTTTAAATATTATATTACTAGATCCACAGCCATATCACCATAAAAGCACCAAAACTCATCATATTCTATTACTAGTTATAGAAATCCTAGGCTTCCTAATTTATGAGTTAAGCTTTATATAGACGTGTATGCCTAAAAGAGCCATATAATATGGTATCTGGTACACTGTGTTTTTTAGAATTAGATGAATGTTTTGGAATATATACTCAACATGAATGAATTTCTTTGTTTCAAGTTTGTATATCTTAAATTTTAAGATATATATATATATATATATTTTTTTAAATATATATTTATTGTCCATAATGAGTTACATTAGTTAGTGGGCAAACAATGCGTTGTTATCCCGAATTCCCCAATTCCCCCCCTCCCCATCCCTGATCAGTTGGATATCCTCCTCCGTGGGCTGTCTGTATTAGTCCTTGTGGCAAGGGATCCTGTATGTCACTTAAGATATATTTATAATGCATTCAATTATAGATTTATAATAGTCAGTTGTATATGCAAATTAATCTTTACAACCTTCTGGAGTAGTTTTTATCATTATCCTGGTTACATCTGAGGAAGGTATTAATTACATTTTGGTTATATGTATATAGTAAATAGTTGATTAGGTATTTGAGTTCAGAGCTCTGTTCCTTACCATATTGACTTAGTCTTTCAATACCTTTCATGATAGCACAAAAAAGTGGGTAAACTCACTGTAACTTAAGGAAAAATAAGTGTATATACAGAAGTTACCTAAGAATTCTCACTAACTATATTGAAATACTCATGTAATACTAGTATTCACATAATATTTTGTTGCACCCAAGCAAAAGCAGCTGGTGGGAGGAAGGTTGTCTATTTAAGGCTTATAGTCTTGAGGGGAAGCTCCATGACTTCAGGGAAAAGATGGTAGAACAAAGGGTGGAAATCACCTACTTTCCAACATCAGATTGACAATAGCAACTGAATAAGGAGCTAACTAACACTGGCAAACTGTGGGTTAATTAATTTCAAGGTCCACTGCCAGAGACACACCTCCTCTAGCAAGAGTCTATCTCCATTTTGCCATCACCTGTGAATAAAACATTCAGAATACATGAGTTTGTGGGGGATACCTAATACAAACCACTACCTACTTTAAACCTAAATGGTGGATTTTATAAATTAACAGCCAGTGAGTAAGGAAAAGTGCTTTTTTAATATAGCATATATTCCAAGTGTTCTGGGAAAAGCTTTATTCCCCTCTTCCTGCCTTCTTTTTTCTTTTTTTTTTTTTTTGGAGCATTCAGTGGACATTTGCTGAGCTTCTAATGTGTACCAGACATTGCAATGTTGATGATGTTGAAATTTCTTCCTTCAATAAACTTGAACTTTAATGGAACAAAACAACTTAAACCAAACCAAAACAACAACAAAAAACACACCACCACCACCAACAAAAAACCCTCTCACACAAGTGTAAAATTCAAATATAAAGAAAGATATGAAAAGAAAATGAGGGATGTAAAAGAAGAAAGTTCTAAGCAAAAGAAAGATGGTGGTATGTAGACCATGAGCGAGCAAGCTACAAATTTCCTCAGAATAAACTGCATGGGAGAGAATATTGAAGATAACATGACTTATGAAGTTATACCTAATGTTCTTCCTCCGAGTTGATAAAGTTCATTCCCAGTCTTTAATCTTAGTAGAATAACTGCCTGGGGTATGTTTGTGTCTAGACATATACTTGAGTTCCTTGTCTATTTGTTTGCCTTTACAAAAATATTATTAAAAAGTAATAATACCAGTTATTTGATTCTGATATGGAATGCATCTACCAAATAATTTCTTTTGCTTGAGTGTATGTAATGTGGTGTGTGTGTGTATGTGTGAGTATGTGTGTGTGTGTCTATGGAATATGGTGTGTGTATATGTGTATGTGTGTGTGAGTATATGTAACGTGGTGTGTGTGTGTATGACTATGTGTGTGTGTATGTAATGTGGGGTGTGTGTGACTGTGTGTATGTATGTGTGTATGTGTGTGTGTGTAATGTGGTGTGTGTGTGTGCATGTGTGTATGTGTATGTGTGAGTATGTGTGTATGTAATGTGGTGTGTCTGTGAGTGTGTGTGCGTGTGTGTATGTGTGTGAGTGTATTTAATGTGTGTGTATGTGTGTGTACATGTGTGGCTGTATGTGTGAATATGTGTATGTAATGTGTTGTGTGTGTGTGTGTGATGTGTACAGTGTGTGTCCCCTTGTTCTATCACATGCTCTACTGCAGCAGGAGACACTCACACATGGTGGCCAGAGCAGAAAGTCAAGTATCCCACTCCATTGCTTTTCTGTCCATTCTTTTTTATTTTTTATTTATTTATTTATTTTAAATATATATTTATTTATTTATTTGCAAACAGAGAGAGACAGATAGACGGAAAGAGAATGGGTGAGCCAGGGTCCCCAGTCACTGAAGCGAACTCCAGATGCATGTGCCATTTTGTGCTTCTGGCTTTATGTGGGTACTGGGGAATTGAAATCTGATCATTAGGTTTTTTACTTTTTAATAACGATCTAACTTTCTAATTCCAAGAATAAATAATATATCTTTTTTAAAAAGTATATTTTTATTCTTGGAATTAGAAAGTTAGATCTTTATTTAAAAGTAAAATTTATTTTTAAAAAGGTTATATACTCTTCTATTCCTTCTCCCCTGCCCCCATTCAACTGAGGACCCTCCTCAGTGGGGTTATTGATATTCACCTTGGGGTCCTAAGGGCCTCTTTCAGTCTCTGTTGGGGGAGGACCATGACTCAGGCTAGCCCTACCCACCTTGTGGCTCTTAAAATCTTTCTGCCCCTTCTTTCTCAATGTTTCTTGATCTTTGTCAGGGGTGTTAGAGGTCTGATTCAGTGCTGGATTCTCTATAGGCTCTGGATATCTGCTTTGATGAGTTTCAAATGACCACAATGTTAGTCACCATCTCTTGGTTGTCAGGCTATCAGTGAGAGCAGTACTTATGTTGTTGTTTCCCCTGCAATGTCTCCTGGGCCCACGCAGATGTGGTAGAGGTGGCCTGTCTTGCGGTATGCAGTTGGCTATCCTTTCTTCTTATTCAATGATCCTGTTTCTCCCCAGTATTTTCTGCCATCTGCCATAAAATAAAACAGATTCTCCAACTAAAAGTGAGCAGCTTAGACTAGAAAGAATAAGCATAAGATATTTGAGAGACTTTTTGATGTGTGTGCCCACTCTTTTAGTCAAAGACCAGTGGAGGTCCTCTCAGAATTGTACGATTTTCCTATCCATGGGATTCTGTCTTATTTCCCAATAACATGTCTTAGCTCTCCCTCAATGAGCAGGTCTCATGTACAATCTTAAAGTTGGCTACTCTCATAGGCTGACTGCCACTATTACACAGGTAGGTACTTCTTGCCTGGGAGATTGATTTTGTAACCAGGAGGGAAAACTGGTTTCCTTCTCAGTTCCAGCATGGTCTCTAGATATGCTGTGAACACTGGCTATGGTGGCTTATGTTGTCTTCAGCAGTAGGGTATTACCTTTTAGCTATGGCAGGTAACCAAGTGTTTTGGCAATGATCTGTATTGTTTTGGGGGTCTCTATTACCAACAACTCACTGTATGTGTGTAAGGGGGGGGACTCAATTCTGGCACTGGGATTTGTCAGCCAGAGCCCATGGTTTTAGCATAAAGTTATCTATATATTCAATAGGGAACTTCTGTCCTGGACATCACCTTCCCCCTCTTATTGAGGGTTAACTCTTATACAGTGTTGTCCAGGAGGTAGGCAGGTTTCTATGGTACTGATTCATATTGTTGTTAAGTCTGTATAATTTCCTTTCCTATCCTCTCTCTCCCACCCCCACAGTCCTTTCCATGCCCTGTGTCATAGTCAGCCACACGCTGCTGGGATGAATCTCCAAACCAGGCACAATTTTGGGGAGGAAAGTATTTATTGAAACTAACAGATCCAGGGGAAGTTAAGGAAAAAGGCTGGCCCCCTTTCACAGATTCAAGCAGAGACAGAGAAACCCACCACCAGCACCTCAAGCAAGCAAGCACACTCCAAACTTACAAACAAGAGGAACTCCAGGCTTGAGCTCAGACTGCTTTTTGCATATGTATGGCTAGAATTCCAAATGCACCCCAGAAACACCTTAGGTCTGAAACGTAGGATCTGGTCAAGGTGACATACCTCCTCCAGCCAGAACTGGCTGGAGACAATTTACAATTATAATAAACTTTTGAATCTATTGGGGGACATTATTCAAATTATCACTCCCTGTATCTTTTTCCCTCTGTTCCTCTACTTGCTTGTAGAATAGCCCCTCCTCCTCTTCTTTCCTATTTCGCCTTTCTCCTATCTTTATTCTCGCTCATGTCGATAACTCCTGATGTTTACTGCTTGCAATCATCTCAAGCTATCCCAGGTTAAGAATTACATGTGAGAGAGAGCATGTGCATTTGTTTTTCTGAGCCTATGTGACTCTTCCACCCATTTTTACTTGAGCTGGAGTCTATTCATGACATCAGAGCTTCCAGAATTTGCTGATTATCATGTACCCAGGTGATGCCCTGCTCTCTGATCCTCTTTGTGGGGGTGGTGTTATGGAGGTTGCAAGAAGGAAATAGAGAGTCTAAACTGAGTGTTGCAAGCAGGGCTGGACTATAAAACCCAAGGCCAGCCCCCAATGACACACTTTCTCCAGCAAGGTTCCACTTCTCAAAGGCTCCACAACCTTCCCACACAGTGCCACTAGTTTTGAATTAAATCTGAGATTAATCACAAGCATATGAGACTATGGAGGAGAGTTTACTTCAAACCACCACAGACCCATAGGGAAGTGGTACCATAGAACCACTGATCTGTTCTAATATAACCAAAAGAAAGAAAGAAGGCTGTGAGGGAAGAAAAGAGGAAAGAAAAATATTTTTCTGTCCTAGGCCATACTTCAGTCTATTATTTTACTTTTTCTTTTTTTTTTAATATTTATTATCCATAATGAGTTACATTATTTAGTGGGCAAACCATGCGTTGTTATCCCGAATTCCCCGCTGAAGTAAATGCCCACTGTTTCTATACCTACAAAGATATGTTCATTAAATTTAGAAATAAAAATGTTCTACTACCAAAATGATGGAGCCCACATTGGCTGAACTATTGCCTGACAAATACATATAAAGAACCTAGCAACTGCTTCCTTGGTTGGTTACCCATAAAAGCTGTCAAAATTTGTATTTTTAACCTTGTCAGTTAGTGAAATATATTGAGAAAGTTCTTAGATTAAAATCTGGTCATTTGAATGGCTTGGCATAATGACAAGGCCTTTGCTGGTTAGATCCTCAAATCCCACTGAGTTTCAGTGGGTTTTTGTGTTAACAATAAGTGCCTAAGGCCCTGTGCCACCTCTTGGCTCTGTCCTTGGCATGGCAGAGGTTTTGTACTCTGGAGCAGCCTTTTCTTGAGCAGAATCCAGACTCAGTGTGCTTCACTTGGAGTTCTATGATTTTGTCACTAACATAAACTTTGTGTGCACTATCTCATGTGTATTCAGTTTGAGTTAAGCAGTTGAAGAAAATGACTTGGCTTTTCCATTAGGTTTATATTTGCTCTCCTGCTGTGATGGTTAGGTTTTGTTGTCAACTTGATCTTTTTAATTATCTTGGGTGGGTCTCTGAGGATGTTCACAGGAAGGCAGCCTCTCAGCAGGGCCAGGATGTTAAAAAGCTCAAAGAAGCTCTAAGTAAACATCCTTTCCTGTGTGGGCCATGCAGGAAGGAAATTCCAGAGACTCAGGAAGCCATTAAGTCTGGTATAGGATTACAAGACCCCACCCTAAGGCTATATAAAGGGGAGGAAATTCTCTCCTTGCCCTCCTGCCTGTTTGCTGTTCTGTGTGTGTGGTGTAGGTGATGGGTTTTTCTCTCTGCTCGGACCTGTGAAAGAGGGCCAGCCTCTTTCACTAGTACGGAAACTTCCTTCAATCTATAGTTACAAATAAATACTTTCCTCCCCTAAATTGTGCCTGGTTTGAAGATTCATCCCAGCGGTGTGTGGCTGACTGTGACATACCTGCTTTGACACAAAGCACTGTAGCTCTCAAATCAAAGCACTGTAGAATGACTCTTAGATGCTTTTCAAGGCAAGGGAAAGCTGGCGCTTTCAGAAACATACTGTCCACTGAGGTACTGCCTCTACTTTGAAAATATCTCTTCAGCTTGGGACCATAAATATCAGTTTCATCAAAAAAAGAGTTATTCTGAGATTATGTTCTTGGAGTTTTGAAATACTAGTGTCCATAATATGTATCCAACAGAGTCCAGCTAGCAATAAGATGATTCACCCTAATGGTGAAAACTCCTTTAATCTCATTACATCTAAAACCTGAATGAAACACTTGAATTCCCATAAGAAATAATCTAATTTCCCTATATGCATTAAAATCATTTCTATAGATGCAGTTAAAGTCAAGGTTGGACAGGGGAGGGGGCTCTGTATGTCACAGTACAGTATCTAAGTGGATGCTTCAATCTTTCTAGCATTCTACCATAAAAACCAAACAAATTCTTTATACTTGAGGGCATATGAGATGATGAGCAGGGTAGATCCTTGAAATCCTTAACATGAATGGAACCCTGACATCAGCACGTTAGCTGTTTGCCCCATCTGAGAATTCTGTTCTGGTATCAACACATTGCTTTCCAGACTCCATACCATTATATTCATTTTCCTTCTCATAAGACTCCACCTCTCTAAATCCTCTTCCTTAATAGATGGACTCCCAGAACTAAATACTCTTCTAGATTTCTTTGGTGAATGATAGAATGGGGTTTCACCTTCTTTCCTTTTATTTTAGGCTGCAATTATCTACTGAAAAAGTCCCCTCAAATCACCAAAAACTATAAAAGGAAACCCAACTTTATAAAGTGGAATTATAGTAAGCCTCTCATATTTCCTCCCGGTGTTTTCACAAGAAAGGGCTTAAGAGTCATGGTAGGGAGAGGTGAGAAGTGACTCTCCTTAGGGAGAAACCAGAGACTCATTCCATCACACTCAGAGCTTTAGCCATGCCAGGACTGTGGAAGATTAAAAACTGATTGGATGTGACCAAACCACAGAACATACAAAAGGCACCTTTTAGTGATGTTTCATTAGATATTCACTTCCACATGAGGGTGAATATGTTTGCTGTAAAGGAGATAGTTTGTTCATTTCTCCTAAGAAGTACTGTGTAGTGAGACAGGATTAGCAAACTCATGCTCTCTTCTGTCATGCTACCAAGAACTGTGGTTGGATTAAGGTAGCCTAAAATCTGAATATGGGGGAATTAATTTTCTGAAAGTTTGGTCTATTAGAGATAAATCATATCAATGACACAGAAAGGTTATTAGATTAGATTTGGTCCCTGTGCTCTAGTTTCTAATCTCATATCAGAAGATTTTGTTATTGTATTTATTAGGATCTTGTCATCATGAGCCCTCAGGGTTATAAAATATGTACAAATTTTATATTTATATTGTAGTTTAGGCAAAATAGAGTTAGTCATGGTTTCAGTACATTTCACATTATTATAGTTGATTCATACAAATCTTTATACATTTTTCTTCTAATAAATTTATTTATAATCATATACACATATCTTTATATTTTATCTGTTCATAAATATAGTCATGCACTAAGTAATCATGTCCTGGTTGATACTGAAGTGCATAGCAGTAGTCCCATAGGATTATAATGAAGCTAAAAAACCTATGGTTATGTGGCTTGGTGGTATAGTTCTTGCTCAACAGGCATAAGGCTATGGGTTTGATTCCCAGCACTGAGAAAGAAAGAAAGAAAGAAAGAAAGAAAGAAAGAAAGAAAGAAAGAAAGAAAGAAAGAAAGAGAGAGAGAGAGAGAGAGAGAGAGAGAGAGAGAGAAAGGAAGGAAGGAAGGAAGGAAGGAAGGAAGGAAGGAAGGAAGGAAAGAAAGTGGAGGAAGGAAGGAAGGGAGGGAGGGAGGGAGGGAGGGAAGGAGGGAGGAAGGAAGAAAAGAAAAAAGAAAGATGGAAAGATTAAAATACTTTATGGGATTAGGGCAATAGCTCAGTGGATAAAGTCCTTGCTACACAAATGTGTGTACCTGAGTTCAAATCCTCAGTAGCCACATTAAAAAGCCAGATGCTGCAGTGGGCATCATGTCTGTGGCAAGATGCAAGGCAGATATAGGAGAGTTTCCCAGCAGCTCATGGACCAGAAGTGATGAACAAGAGACCCTGCTCAAACAAAGTATAAAGCAAGGACTTTCATCCAACATTGGTCTCTTACCTCCATACTCATACTGTGTCTTATGTGAGTGTACGCTTCTTATGAAGTGATTTTTTTCTGTAAGTATATACTACATATAATGTTTGTAATATGATGAAAGTGCCAAATAAATATTTTTATCTCTGTTCTATCTTTATCTCATATCTATCTATCTATCTATCTATCTATCTATCTATCTATCTATCTATCTATCATCTATCACTGTAAAGAATATGTTTTTGGCATTTAATTGATTACCTGCCAGAGCTAAGATAAGACCACATTGCTGAAGACACCACAGGCTGTGTGGTCACAGGACATGTGGTCTGAATGTCATGCTGGAATCAAAGGGAAGCTACCTCCAGTAGACACTTGTACATACTTGTGCAATAGTGGCATGTAGTCTCTACAGGTAACTAACTCTTCTCTGATTGAATGCAAGGCCCACTCAGTGGCAGGGAACTCATATATGGTATTGAAGCCAAGTCAAAACCCCATGGTCAGGAAAGAGTGGGCTAGCACACCAAAAATCTCCTAAACAACTTTGCATACCCCCTTTAACCCATGCTGTTCTCATGCTTCACTGCAAAATCTGTTTTATTTTAAAGATGGCAGAGGAAATGGAGGAGAGCCTAGATCCATCAATAAGACTGGAAAATAGCTGACTGCCCACCATAACACTTTCTGTCTCTACCATATCTGCCAGGACCCAGGAGAAATTACAGAGGAAGTTACATCGTGAATACTGCTCTTACTGGTAGCCTGACAACCAGTCCCAAGGTGATGGTGATAGACAGTTATAATAATCAACACCTATAAAAGCAGAAATCCAGAGCCCACAAAGAATTTAACACTAAATCAGACTGCCAACAGGCCTGCCATGGCTCTGGGAACTTTTCAGAAGAGGGAGCAGAAAGGTTGTAAGAGCTACAGAGAAGGTAGGCATAACCTGAGGCATAGTCCCCCACCACCCCATAGGGACTGAGGCCTTCATGACCCAACAGTGACTACCATAACCCCACCATACCTTGGTGCCCCAGGGTATTGGGAATTAGGTTGAGAGGATAATAGTGTATGACTGGTTATTATATATATATATATATATATATATATATATATATATATATATATATATATAATTTTTTTAAAAAAGAATATGTTTTGTCAGCTGGATGGATGGCTCAGCAATTAAGGCACTTGCTTGCAAAGCCTAACAACACAGGTTCAGTTTCCTGGTACCCACATAAAGCCAGTTGCACAAAATAGCACATGCATCTGGAGTTTGTTTGAAGTGGCTGGAGGCCCTGGCACACACATTCATTTCCCCCCCTCTCTCTCTCACACACACACATACTCTCTCTCTCTCTCTCTCTCTCTCTCTCTCTCTCTCTCTCTGATTCTAAATAAACAAAAATATTTAAGATTAAGAATATGTTTTTATTATGTTTGTCTACAATTTATAATTTCACTAATCCTTTACTCACTTCTTACAGTGTTTTTGGTGTTTTTAAAGTCAATTAACATTATTGTATATGCATCTAGTTTGTTGCTTACAATAGCTACGCAGTATTCTATGATATATCTTTCTTACAAATCTGTTATCTTAGAGGGGAACATTACTATACCTTATTTCTGTCACCATAGGAACATGATGATGGGCATGGTGGGTGTGTACCCTTCTGAATCTCAAAAGACCTTTTTTGAGATAAAACTGCCCAGAAGTGGAATTATGGAGCTGTAAAACATAGAAACACTTGGTTTTTGCTAAATTGTCATACTGCTTTCTAGGCTGGCAGGAGCAGTTAAGTAGTATTCTCATTTGCCATATACTAGTGTTCAGGGCCAACTCCCTTTTCCTAAGTTTTGCTACTTGCATGGGTATACATTGATTTTTTTTGTTTAAATTAGTATTTTTCTTTTACTAATTTGGATTTTGTTCTTCAAGTGAGCTTCCTTAAGCTTTCTAAAGGGTTTCATGTCTCCTTGTTTCAAAAGATCTTTTCTTTTTATAATTCAAGCATTAGTTCCTTACTAGTTCTAAAAGGTGCAAATTTCTTCTCCCATCATTTCCATCTGTCCACTGTTTATAAATAGCCGTAGAAAAGCACTTTTAGTGTAGTCACATCTACTCTTTCAACTTTATAATCTTGAAAAATTCTTTCATATTATTTCCCTACAAACAGGGTTAAAATTATATTCTCTCATGTTTTCTTCTACATAATTATTTAATCTTCAATTTGGATCTTTAGTTAGTACTTAGTTGGCATGGTATTAAAAATGATAAAGGCCCAGTTCTCTTTTTATGCATATAGTAAGCTAGTTTTAAAAATAACAATAGCTATAATATATATCTCTTCCTGCTTGTTTGTAGGAATATTTTCATATGTCACACTTTAAAAAATATTTATTTATTTATTTGCAAGCAGAGAGAGATAGAAAGAAGAGAGGCAGACAGAGAGAATGGGCACACGAGAGATTTCAGCCACTGCAAATGAACTCCAGATGCATGCTCCACTTTGTGCACCCTGGCTTTATGTGGGTCCTGGGGAATCAAATCTGAGTCCTTTGCAGGCAAGCACCTTAACTGCTGGGCCATCTCTTCAGTCCCATATGTCACACTTTCATGTGTGCAAAAGTCTATTTATGTTTCTTCTATAGTGACTAGCAAGTCCATTTTCAGCTTCTGTATTAGTTACTATGACTTTTGCCCATTTATATGTGTGTGGTATGTATGTGCATGTGTTTATGTGTCTTCCTATATGTGTGGGTACTTATGTCTGTGCAGGTGCATGTGCACAGGTGTGTGTGTGTGTGTGTGTGTGTGTGAGAGAGAGAGAGAGAGAGAGAGAGAGAGAGACAGAGAGAGAGAGACAGAGAGAGAGGAGGTCAATTTTAGATGTCTTCCTCAATCCTTTTGATCTTATTTTTAAGATAGTATCTCTCACTGAACTGTGAGTTCACCACATCAGCTAAAGTAGCTAGCCAGCAGGCCTCAGAGATCTTCCTGTCTCAGCCTGGCCCTGGATTAAGTCTGCTCACTTTTACCTGTGTGATGAGGATCTGAACTCAGGTCCACATGTTAGAGCAGCAAGTGCTTTACCAACTAGGCCATCTGCTGGGCCATCTCTCCACTCGGCTAGTTATCATATCTTAACAAGTCCCCATGGCTTCAAAATGAATGTAATGTCTGGTGGTGCTAGTTTCTTTTTGTGTTCTTTTATAAAGTTTTAGGCTATTCTTTAACTTTTCTTCTATGTAAACTTTATAATGAATTTGTTTAATCCCTCTAGTTGCTATTCTTATGGCTTTCTTTTTTAATTTGCAGAATAATTTGGAAGAAAATTGTGTATTAAGCACCATGGTTCACAGCTCAGTTTATTCAAATTTTCCTTTGTGTTCTTCAATGCAGTTTGGTTGTTTCCTGAGAGAGATTTTAAGCATTCATTGCTGGCTACCTGTCTGTGTGCTTTGAATTGTTTACTGGGACTGTCCATGGTATTCACTTTCAGAGAGTGCATTTTGAAAAATGAATACTATGTCCTTAGTCCTGGCAGAAAACATGTTGGCAGTGTGTACATGTTTTGAATTGTCACAATGCATTCCATAAACATGTGCAAATGAAATAGTATTAATTAAGTCCAAAGAGTAGATGTCAGACTGATTGTATTCTAGAAACAGGAAACGTGTTGTCTGGAACGCTGCTCAGCAGAGACAAATGGCGCTTATTTTCTTGGATTGTTTATCACACAACACCAACTGTACTTCTTGTCCAATGCTAGAGACTTTGCTTGTTCAAATCTCCTTTTACAGAGAGTGATTCTTATGATATTAGGATGTCGAAGGAAGGCTGACTCCAGCATTCTTAGCAGGTCATGACAATGTGATGAGCCATTATTTAGGCCCAGCAGAATCAACAGTTCTCGGCTTTGTGACATCTTCACAATCTCCATGTAAGGGCTTTCTTAGGCTTCCATAACTTCTGGCCTTCCTCCTGTGTTGGACTTCCAACCCTTGAGCAACATAAGTTCTTATATCAAACTCCTCATCTCAGCCTCATCGTGACTGTTTCTTGACCGAACTCCAACACTGGTACCACATATTTTATTTGAATATATGAAGAAATTATTAAGTCATGAAAATTCTTTGCATAAAATACAGGGCTTAATTGAGAAGTAGAGTAGATTTGCAGCCTTGGGAAAATTCTGGGGCAATTAATGTCTTGGATTTATTTTTATGGACCAACTCATTCATATCTTTCATGATGATCAATGAGAATGATCATGTTATTTGAACTTTTTCCATTTCAACATTACAAGAGGATAATTATTAAATGATATACCTAATCATTATGAATCTTCATGTTACTAAGGCATTGGGTATATTGCAAGATTCCCTTAAATTGTTCACTCCTTCCTGTGCTCAGACCTTTTGTTAGGTGAGTGTACACTTCCTCTCAAAGAAATGAGAGTGGACATCATTATCTTTTGACTCTGAGTTCTGACATGCATTATTTTGGGGTCAGTGAGGACTTGGGAAAGATGATGCACAAGGACTCTGAATGAGTTTTTGATAAAGTTGTTTCCTGTCTGTTTACCCTCATCCTTGTGAAGGACACGTTGATTCCTGTGAAGCAGAGCCTGCTGATCATTCCGTATTTTGGTACCTTGATAAGACTCCTTGGCTTTGCCCAGCTTAATTGAGTTTACCTGCAGAGGTCGCACAAGTTCTGCTAGCCTGGCTGTGCCAGCTGTATCTACTAGAAAGAGCCACCTCTGCCACCCAGTGAGCTGCCTGTAATCCCTGACTGTGACTGACTTACTCTATTAAGCCACAGAGGTTTAGAATAGTTTAATTCAGTATTAATTGTTCAATAAGACACATCAAAAATACACCAGGAAAAAAACCTAGTTTGTAATAAGGCTGCTAGTTTGGTCAAAATTTAGAAATTCTATTATCATAATTTAATGCATCTAAATAAATACGAAGACACTAAAATTCAACTCCTTCAAATTAGTTAATTTATTATTGTTATTTTTTGAGAGTAGGTCTCTTCTCAACCTTGCCAAAGAAGACACTGAACTCCTCATCCCTACTATCTCAACTACCCAAGTGCTGGCATAACAGGTACATATAATTATATTCTAGCATCTTGTTACTAATTTTTAAAAAATTTTCTTAACAAAGCCTAAGTAAAAATGGCTTCCTCAGCCTACCAATGACATATAGCAAGAGCTTTGCAGTTAATGATAATATTTCAGAAGCATTTCCCTTACAATCAGGTGAAAATGATCATTATCCCATTTCTATTCAACATAATGGAGGGTTTACCACTATAGTTAAAAAAAAAAGACAAAATGAGAGGATGAAAAGTAAGAAATACACTGTTATTTGTAACGGGACATTATTATCTCCATAGAACACCCATAAAATTTATATTTATTAGAATTAATAAGAGGCTCCTGCAAAGTTGCTTAGCGTAGGTAAATAATAAAGACAAATTTATAGAATAAAAATAAATTGTTCTTTTAGTTTGCTACATGATACCAGAAAAAAATTCAGTATATTGCTGACAGGATCCCAATATCCTGAATTTAAGGAAAAATGCAAAGATTAAACAACAAAAAACAAGCAAAACAACAAAACAAAACAAAAACAGCCAGTCAACAACTAGGTTAAGAAAATGAACAGATAGTTCACAAAAGAAGACACCCAAATGGTCAGCAAGTATTTTCTACGGTGTTTGATATGACTACCTATCAGGGAAATGCAGAGTAAACGATCTATCAGGGAAATGCAGAGTAAACTACGAATCAGGAAAATGCAAAGTAAACTACTTTGAAATATTCCATTTCACCCCTTCTTTCCCTCAAATTATGTATTATCAAGAAAACTGACAAAAAATGCTGGCAAGCAAGTAGGGGGAGAGGATCCCTTATTTGCTGTTGGTGGAGTACTAACAACAATTGGGGAAATCAATACGGAGATTTCTCAAGAAATCAGAACTAGAATTGCCCTATGACCCACTTATACCACCACTGAGCATACATATAGCTTAAGGACTCTATACTATCCTACAGAGATCACTCCTGTTTATTGATACTCTATCCCCAGCAGACAAGAAATAGAATCAGCCTAGATGCTCATCAATGGATGAATAAATAATGAAAATGTGATTCAAATACATAATAGAATTTTATTTCGTAGTAAAGAAAAATGAAATTTATAAGA
Organism: Zapus hudsonius; assembly: GCA_004024765.1. NCBI lineage: Eukaryota > Metazoa > Chordata > Mammalia > Rodentia > Dipodidae > Zapus > Zapus hudsonius. The sequence goes on along the minus strand of PVHP010006239.1, from coordinate 16,281 downwards.
CAATGGATGAATATGGAAAAGATTATATTGAGTGACCCAAACTCAGAAAGCCCCAAGCCACATGTTTCTTTACTTATTCAGATCCTAGTTGTAATCTATGTAGAACAAATGTAAAACCTCAAGAGCTAGAATGGTGACTAAGAGCAGATATTAAGAGGTGGCAAGGAAGGAAAGGCAAAAGGACACATGTGACATGTAAGCAGAAAAGATCGGGAGACACCATAATGACTCATAAAACTGCATACTAACTGGAAAAAAAAATTAAACAAATACAAACTAGAGAATTGTCCCACGCTACCTATTGGTGGTTAGGGCTATATTTCATGTGTATTTCAAATTCTGCAGATGTTTAAATCCCTTATGTGAAATAAGATAGTATTTGTATATTATGTATTCACATTTTCTATAGACTATGTATAATCTAATTTCACAAAATATATTCACCAAAAATATTATATATTCATATTTGAGCAAGAGAGAGTGTGTGTACAGGTGCTCCAGAACCTCCTGCCACTGCAAATAAACTCCACATTCATGTGTCACATTGTACATCTGGCTTTACTTGGGTATTGAGGAACTGAACCTGGGCCATCAGACTTTGCAAGCAAGCACTTCAACTTTTGAGCCATCTCTCCAGTCACTCAATGTGTTTTGAAAAATGGTGTGTATGTTTAGCACATATGCAGATTTTTGTTTAAGTATTTTCAATCTGCTGGTCATTGAAATCCTGAGTGTGGAACCCATGGATATGGATATCCAACTGTGTGCATTCTATCCACAAATTGAACACAACTAAAATGAGTCAAAAGTTAACAAGCCAAGCCTCCAAATGCAATTCTCTCTGCACTGAGCATTTACAAATTCTCACCAGCACAGTCTATAAAACTTGGCTTACCACTCTGGAAGGCATCTTCAGTTGCAAGTATCAAGTCCATGTTCATTACTCCAGCACACAAGTTCCAGAAGATCAAAATCCACATGGTCAGATTCATATTAGTGAATCACCCCACTCCTGGTACCAACTTCTGTATTAGTCAGGGTTCTCTAGAGGAAATAGAGTTGACAGAATGGATTGTAATAAAAGGGAATTTATTGGGGTAGCTTATGACAGTCCAACAATAACAGTCTGCAGGCCCACAGGTGAAGAAACCAGTAGCTGTTCAGTCCATGTGGCTGGATGCCTCAGCAGCAGTCCCAGTCGAGCCCAGGAGGCCTGATGGCTCCTTTGGGAGCAGCTGCTCTTCAAGTCCATGATGTGAGGCCAAGGAAACTGGGTTCTGATGTCCAGGAAGGGTAGGAGAGCAAGAAGTGAGTGCAAGTCACAAACAAGCACCAGCAGCCAACAGGCAGGGGGCCAAGGAGAGAATTTCTTCCCCTTTATATAGCCTTAGGGCAGAGGTCTTGCAACCCTTCCCCAGACTTAATGGCTTCCTGAGTCTCTGGAATTTCCTTCCTGCACTTCCCACACAGGAAAGGATGTTTAGTTCTAGCTTCTTTGAGCTTCTTTACATCCTGCCCCCTACTGCGAGGCTGCCTTCCTGTGAACATCCTCAGAGACCTACCCCAGAAAATTAAAAAGATAAAGTTGACAACAAAACCTAACCATCACAGCTCGTTTCTGGGTCTGTCCCCAAAAGAGTTCTGTTTTGGAGACAGAATCAGGCTGAGCATATGAAAGCATATGTTTTTTTTTTTCTTTGTCGTTTATTCCATGATTGAGAACCAGCACATATAGTTGGCTTTTATAGAAAAACTGGTATACAACACATATTTTTCTATAGAATTTAGTTTTTCATTCTTTATAGAATTAAGAGGAAATGCACCAAATTGACTTAAATCCTTATCTAGTAATATAAAACAGATACTCCAGTATCAGAAGAATTATTTTTTGTATGTAACACCTCTACTAATATAATTTTAAGAAAACTGACAATCATATTTTTAATATTTATCAGCACGTTTATAGTTTTTATAATTTGTGGATGTAAGATATCGCCTGTTAATAATTTTATGATGTACATTTTAAGAGTACAGGTAAAGCATAATGGTCACTGAGATAAATTATAATTAACACATTTACCATATCTGAAAATGATTTTTGTTGCCTTTAAAACCTTTGAATATATCTAACAAGTCACCCTTGGTAGAATTTCCAAAAATGGTCCAGGTAGGCTGAAAAACATTGCAGCATAGTTAGTAGAAGTAATCGTTTTTTTCAAAAACCAGAAAAGTTCCCTTGAAAAACCCAGAAGGGGGAATCTTTTTAAAGCTTTCTGTGATTCCCTTGCCTCAGCTCTGTAAAAATCAAGGATATCACATGTGCCATGAGGCTTAGCAAGGCAGGACTGGAAGGCCTTTGTGTGCTTTGGCCCCCTGTAGCTAGCAGCCCTTACTTAAGGCCTCATTCCCCCCCCCATCTGAGACCTGGAGACCTGAGCACTGTCCTCAGTGTGGGGAAGGGGCCTAGGTGACCCAAAGACAGGCCTCATAGTTGCCCATCTTGGAAGAGTGCAGTCTCAGGGCAGGGTAGGCAAGTGGAAAGAGAAAATATATATTTTTTTCTGTGTTTAGGTATAAAGGCAAGAGTAAAGAAATTATTTAGCTGTTTATCTGGGCTCAGATAGAAGGCTTTCTGTACCCCCTGGGGGGAAGCCTTTCATTGAACCTGAGTGATCTCCCAGTCACCCATTGTCTTTAGCTGCTGGGGGCAGAATTTGGGGGGAAGGAAAACAAAAAAAAATTCCCCATTTTTGTCCCCCAAAAGTTACAGAAAGCTATAACAAAAAGGTACAAAAAAATTCCTCTGGATTTTTTTTTTCTTCCCAAACAACAGGCACGATTTATGTAATGGCCAGGCGAAGCTGGAGATTGTAATTTAGTTAATACCCTGCAAATTCCAATGCACCTCAGAACTTAAGGAGTACCTAAATTCTTGTTTATAATGATAAAGAATTAACATTATAGACCACCAGAGGATAAGGTATAGTAGAAAACTTTATTAAAAAAAAATGGGAAGTTATAGAGATATCCAGCCACCAGTGTGGAAAGAACATATGGAAGAGGTTTTAACAAAATCTGTGTTTAGCTAAACAAGAAGAAGGAAAGAAAACAGAGGGATCTCATCCTGAGGAAAAAGGTTCACATGGGAAACATCTTGAGCCTTCTCCCACTATTGGCTGGGATGGAGGAAGAACTTAACTTCCTAAGGACTGGAGATTTAGAAGTCCTTCTTCTAGGAAGCCATGGGGAGGGAAGAGACTGGACTTCCTTTCAGTGAATTTTAAAGACCTCAGTCAGGTAAGTCAGAGAGACAGCTAGTTGGTCCATACCTGACCAATCAGTTTTATCATCTAGTTTTGAGCTCTAGCTAGAAACACCTCCCACTCAGGGGGGGAGGGAGTCAGCCCTGGAATCTGTAAACTTTCCTGAAACTGTCACAGTCCCCCCTCTGAAGAAATAACCTTAACTTTTGTTAGGGTATTGGGGTGTAGAATCGAAAAACAGTCACCAGAAAAAATGTACATACATGTTTTTAAGAAAACATCAAACAAGAATATCCATTTTCATCCTGGAGGAGGCAGGGCAAAGCTCCAACTGTGGAGGGGTTAAGGAGGATCATGGCAACGTTGTGTGAGGTCTCTCTCCTAAATTCCCATACCCTCTCTCTCTATCTGTGTCTCTTCTCTCTGTATCTCTCTGCTTGTAAATAAATAAATAACATATTTTAAAAAATTTAAATAGACTAAGAATTTTTTGAAATGTATTTTTCCAAATATCACCTAATGTCTAGAATATATGGATAAGTAATAGTCCATAGATGGACTGGAAAAGCTTATGATCAGTCACAGGGGAAAAGGAAGAAGGGAAGGACTAAGAGAAAACTAGATTATGTGAATAAGTGCTGTCGAAACCTGCTTCTTCACTAGCCAATTATGAGGACTATATATAGAATATGATTATATTTTTCTGTTTTAGAAAAAGTCAAAATAGGTTTTATACTATGGGCTTCTTAGAGTTGTGTGGTGAAACAGTATTCTGTACCCCTACAAGGGACACAAGTTTTGGAACTGTGTGATTCTCTGCTTCTTTTATCGTGTTAGGATTATTCTATGAAAGTTAGCTCTGGAACATTTGTGTTCCCAAATAAAAATGACCTATGGTGTGATAACTGGAGACATAACAGGCTTTTGTCAGGAGCTTTCCTTTTAACCATTTTCCTTGTTCGACAACTTCCTTCTGCATATAGCGTGAAAAATGAAGTAGCTAAAATTAAATTAGATAAAACTAACATAAAAGAAGAATTTGCAGTAAAGCCTTGAAAATCTGGCTGGCATACCTCACCTAAGGAGGAGCTTTGTGTGAGTTCAAAATAGTTAAGAATAGTAGAAAGCTCTGCAAATACAAGTCTGAGATCTCTGCAGGAGAGAATTCCCAAAGGGAAGGTATGCTTTGCAGTGGCCAGAGGGTGAGGTCACTGGCCCCCTTAGAAAAGTTAGTCTTTAAATTCTCATGTTTCATCCTGTGGCATTGCTGATGTGTTCACAGTATGTCCTGGAGCCCAGAGCAATGCAATCAGGGGTTGCAGGCTCAGTACTTCCTTCTCACCAAAAACAGCCCACTGGGATATGACCTTGTGGAAGCCTCACCAGGGCTGCTGAATGAAGAATGACATAGAGGTAAAAGAAGAGTTCCACAGGATGAAGGAACAAGCATCAGTAGATTAATCACAGAGGGCACACAAATCCTCACTGCTTTTTCCATTTTTTGGCATGATATCCAATAACATTATAGCCTATTGTGACAGGCTTCAAAGTTGTTCTGACCCAGAGGGAAGAGCAGAGAGAAAAATCAGATGAACAACTGTTTTTTTCATAGACTACTTAACAATAGAAGATATGTCCTGAATACTCACTGCACACACGATATGAAGGAATTTGCATTTATCCTTTCATTTAAGATCCCAACTCTAGGAGCTAAGCATCATTTCATTCAATAGATGAGTTGTTCCAAGTCAGAGCTTGGAAAAGTGGAAGTAAATTCTTCATTCGGGCCACCTGCATCCAAAGTCTGCATTCACATATCATTTGGGTCTCACTTTCTTGTGCAAAACAAAGTCAAGGCTAATCAACAATTGAGATCTCATCCTACTTGTTAATTCTTTGCTGTGTAGTACTAAAAAAAAATCCCAGTATGCAGGAAGTTTTGAGGGAAATGAGAACTAGTAATAATAAAAAAAAAATCAGTGTGCTGTATTCTGTTTGACATTTGGAAGGATTTCAGTTTTTAAAACCATCGACCTCCTCTTTACAGGGTAAAATTATATTAGACATTCAAAGAGGCCTTGGGATTGCACTTTTGCCTCATCTGTGTTCATCAAAAGTTGTGACCTGCCATGAAAGTCAAAAAAGAAACATGTTCTCATCTTTGGCTAATACAGTTGGGCTGATATCAGTGTCTAAAAAGGAAAGATTGAAAGATATAGTAGGCAACATTTTAATCTAGATAATCTCACAGTGAAGCAGTTTCTCAGTGTTAAACCTAAAATTAATCAGCATGCAGAAAAGGGCCAGCTCAGAAGATGAATGACTTGGAAGAATTTGATTACTGCTAGGGAGCAATTGGGAGCGTGTAATTAATGGCTGAAGAATAAGAGGAAAACAGCATTATTTAAAGTTGAAGCTTGCTGGGCGCAGTGGTGCACTCCTTTAATCCCAGCACTCTGGAGGCAGAGGTAGGAGGATCGCCGTGAGTTCAAGGCCACCCTGAGACTACATAGTGAATTCCAGGTCAGCCTGGACTAGAGCGAGACCCTACCTCAAAAAACCAAAAATAAAAATAAAAATAAATAAAGTTGAAGCTTGTGTCTGGGTAGAAAGGATTTAAGTAAGAATTCATTTGCTTGTAGATGTCTTATAGCTGAGCCATATCTTGGGACGCCTGGTTTTCTTTTCTGTTTGTTTTTATGTTTCTACTAGTGATGAGAGACACTTGGAGATGCCTGGTGGTACAGGACAATCATTTTGACTCTTTATCCTAGATCTTCTCTTCCTGTTATCTCTTAGACACATTCCAATTAGATTTCCTTAATCCTTTGCCTATCAGAGCACCAGAGATATTTGCTACAGTTATTCATTCCCTCCTTTAAAGATCTTTGCTTGTTGGCTTTTGGCATTTTGTTAACTTCTCTGAACTCATAGCTTTGTTTCAGTCTTATGCACTGATGCCCACTCACTGTCTTGATTTGTCCAAAATCAATAAGGAAGGAAATTCCTATGAGTTCATTTTTCCTTTTGCATGCATGCGTGTGTGTGTGTGTGTGTGTGTGTGTGTGTGTGTGTGTGTGTGTGTGCACGCGCACACGCGCATGCACACGCGCATGTGCTCTACTTTATTTTGAGATTTAGGGTCTGATACTGAGCCTAGTGCTCACCAGTTAGTCTAGAATAGCTAGGCAGCAAGTCCTAAAGATCCTCCTGTTTCTGATCCCAAACACTGGGATTATAGGTATGCACATGGCTTATAAGTGTGCTTGAGATCCTAATGTAGGTCCTTCCACTTATGTGGTGAAGCACTTTACTCACTGAGCTACCTCTCCTGTCCCAGTTAACAGTTCTTTTTTCATTCTTTTATTTTGAGAACACACAATAATTTTACCATATTCTTCCATTCCTTTATCCTATATGGTCCCTTCTTCCCTGATCCCTATCCACTGGGGATCCTCCTTTTTCAAGGTATTCTTTATTCTGTGTTGTTTCATTCTTTTGTTTTCCTCTGTTCTCCATTTAATGATGTTGATGATCTCAGAACCATGCTGGCCTTGTAGGGGTATGTGTAACCATCATGGGTTCATGAATACACAAGTTAGTTTATGCCAGGAAGACACTGTCCCACCTCACACCTATGCAACCTGTGGCTTTAACATTCTGTCCAACCCCACTTCAGCAATATATCCTGAGCCTTGGAGGGTATGTTTAAAATCTCCTTTAGTGTTTAGTGTTGAACTCTCAGCAGCCTCTTTTCCACTTTGAAGGAGCTTTGAGTCTCCTCAGTGTCTATCACCATCACTATAGAAACGGTTCGATGGTTACCAGTGAAAGCAGCATATATATTTTTTCCATAACTACCTCAGCAATGTTCCATGAGCCCTGGTGCATGTGATAGAGATGGTTGTCCAATGCTAAGGGCTATCTAACTCTTCTTATCCATTGGATGAGTCATGGTTCTCCCTGGTATTTGCCACCACCTGTGAAATAGAAGGTCTTAAACATACATACCTAGAACATTGATGGAAACAACATCTCTGTTTTGCTAAAGGACAGTGACAGATTTGTCATAGGATCTATGAACTTCAATGTGATAGGCTTTTGACCTGGTTCTCAGTACTAGGCTTGAATTACCTCCCACTGAGTAGAGCCTCTTATCCGATCAAAGAACAGTTGATTACCCTCATAACTTAGGTGCCACTTTTGCACTAATAGGCACATCTTGTCTGGCTGGTTGATTTTGTCGGTTGCAGAATTCACTGCTTATTCAGCTTGTAGATGATTTTTCTCCTCAGCAGCTAGCAGCAGTGGGACAGTTATTTGTCAAGGAGATGACTTCCATCACAGTTCTACCCCCACCTAATAGTTCTTAATGGAAAGATGTAGTGTGTGTGTGTGTGTGTGTGTGTGTGTGTGTGTGTGTGTGTACATTTTGAATGTTGGACAAAGGATAGTTGGGAACTTCCAAAAAGTTGCCTGGGGCTTTTCTTTATAGGATTTTTAGAGGAAGATGATCAATTGATAAGGACATAGTTTGGGTGGTCCTCTGGTTTAATTGACAGGCTTTGGTTATAGAACATTTTCTCTACTGGTCATGTTCCTTCTCATCTGATTTCAATCATATGTACACTCAGTTATACATAGGCCTAAGATGGTAAATAGGTGTTTGTCTCTAAAATTTCAGTTAGAGGTCACAGCTCCTCACAGTGCATACACTGAAAACCAGTCCAAGGTAGAAGTCCCCTTCTGTTCAGATCCTGGTTCTATCTCAGAATATATTTGAATGAGTAATGACCATGAATAATAGTTGCTAAAAGGAAGGAGAAAGCTAGTTCATTCACCAGACTGGCAAGTCCTACAATACAGTCTGATGATGTAGGTATTATACAGAGATTTGTTCTGACAGTAATGACCTATTCCAGAAATAGAACAATAACCTTCTTTTTCTAAACAGGATAGAGAATATTTGAAGTCTCTAATAAAGACTGAGTTATAATTATGTGTGTATTAGCCTTTGGGTTAGAGTAAAATATGTGCTGTAAAAACCTGCACTGTTAAGTTATCTCCAATGGGCAGGTGAGTTTGGAAGTTAATTGTGCTTCTGAGAACAAAAAAATTCCAATTTGACATTAGGCCTTGGGGACCAACAACTTGTCACAGCAAACTCTTTTAATTGATTGCTATTGTTTTGCATAACCTACTTGACTGAATAAGTGAATCCAAGTGCAGGGGGCTAGCGCCTGAAGAGCTTACATGGAAGGAGGCAGTTGATATAAATGTCTTCTGTGTTGCTTTTGTTTCAAGGACATGCTTTTCTTTGTTCAATGACCTCTTTTTTTTTTCCCTGACACTCTGGAGTTTTCCTACTCAGAATCATTTTAGTTTATTTAATTAGTTGCTCAGGCTGCATTCCAGGGAGGCTTCTTGGCCATTCTTTTGTTTGCTGATCCCTGAAAACATACTTAAATAACATCTTGGCATCTTTGATTTGAGTATTCACCTTCTTCCCAGAGGCCTAAAATACTCAGTGGAAGAAGCAGGCTCTGGTTAAGTGAATGGTGAATGGCCTAAGGAAGTTTCTGATGGCCTATTTGGAATGAATTAATTTAAATTCACCCAGTCAATGTTCTTAGGATATCCGTGCAGGGGTGTTTGAAGGGGGGGGGGGGGCACTGGGCAGCTTCCAATGGTGTTGAATGAGTGTATGCTGTCAGGTATTTCACACCGTGTGTCTTTAGTTTCTTCACTATCTTTTGTTTCTTTCTACTATTTCTCTCAGATCTAACTATTTCCATCTTTCAAAGCTCAGAACAAAACTAGCTCTTTTCTTGATTCTCCTTGATGGAATTGCTCTCATTTCCCTATTTTTATACTTTGTGTATACCTACCTTATCCTTATGCAAGAGTTCTTTCACTGTTTTACCTTGGAGGCCTTAAGGGAAAGACCAATATCTTCTTCACCTTTGCACAAAATTCCAACTGTGGAAATTCTTATTAATGCAGATGTTTACTTCTTCAAGTTGATGGACCCATCGGGTCAAACTTGCAGGCTATAATTCTAAGAGAGGCATGCAAACTGAATTCGCACAATATAAAAACAAACAGTGGCTCCTATTTTCTGTTGGCTTTCCTGTTGAAATTTTTTGTACAATCATTAGGTGCTTTGAGACAGTGACAGAAGTATGTAATCCTGATTTTGTTTAGCTTCTTAATGTCATTTCTAGTACATTTGCATGAAAAACATAGGGGAAACATCACATTGTCTATGGGATTTATCTGATATCAGAAACTAAACAAGACAAGTTATAAAGTTAGCGGATGCTGTAAGTATCTTCAAGAAGTAAAATGCACTTTCCTCTCAACATGTTCTGTTTCTCAGAGTACATTTTCTTTTTCATGCTATCCGTGGACTTTTCTACCATTTTACCATTAGTTGTCTTAACTGCAACATTAACTATACTCAAGGTTATAGTTCCTTCTTCCTTTTACAAAATCTTAAACTTGATTGTTCCTCACCTCACACCAGTCATCCAATTTGACAAATGTTTAGTATTATCTTTTGTGATTGAGCCACGGACAACAGGAACTTAGAGAGCTTTTATCCAATAATGTCTTTAAAATTATTTTTATTTATTTGAGAGATAGAAAAAGGAAAAAGAGAGAGATGGTGTGATGGTTAGGTTTTGTTGTCAATTTGACCTTTTTAAGTAATCTTGGGTGGATCTCTGAGGTTTTTTACAGGAAGAGAGCTCTCTCACTATAGGACAAGATGTAAGGAAGCTCAGGGGAGCTAGAAACAGATATCCCTTCTTGGGAGGGCAGTGAAGGAAGAGAATTCCAGATGCTTAGGAAGTGAACAAGTTTGGGGAAGGGTTGCAAGAACTCACCCTAAAGGGAGGGAAAGAAATCTCTCTCCCCCTGCCTGCCTGGCTGCTGGTGCTCCTCAACATTGGAAGGAAGTTTTCCTCAACCTTCCAGCCTGGACTGAAGACCATTGGCTCCCCAGGAAATATTTAGGCCTTCAGTGCTGGATTGGGACTGCTGAGGCATCCAGACACGAGGACTAAGTGGCTACTGGTTCATTGACTCTTGAGCTTGCAGACTGTTATTGTGGGACTCCCGTGAGCTAATCCAATAAATCCCCCCCCCCTTGCTTTTCACAATTCATTCTGTTGGTTCTATTCCTCTAGAGAACCCTGACTAACACAGATGGTCATGTCAAGGTGTATTAATGCTGGAAATGAACTCCAGATGTATGTGCAATGTTGTGCACCTGGCTTTACATTGGTGCTGGGGAGTTGAACCCAGGCAATCAGGCTTTGTAAGCAAGCGCCTTTAACTATTGAATCATATCCATGGCCCTCAACCATGTCTCTTCCTTCAACATTCTTGATCTTCATTTTCCTTTTCTCCCTTCTGCTTTAAGATAAGACTTCCTATTAAGGGTACCTTTAGGTTCTCATATGTTTATGTTGAGTTCAAATCTTCTTGCCTGTCATATGTATTTCTCCCAGTTTTACTCTCTGGAACCACAGGAAGCCAATATTATCCCTCTTCCACATAGTTTCTGATTTTTCCCATATCACATCTTCCTTGACTCTTTTCCAGGATTTATAGACCTGTGGTCTGATGGCTAAGTAAAGTTCTCTGTACTTGCTTCCACCTCAACAAAGAAAGCACAGCAGCAGTTGAATAGTTGCCTTGGGAGGAAGAGAATAGAAGATTTTAAGACTGACAACCTGGCATGGTAATAGACCCTGGAACAAAATGTCCCATCAACAATGACCCTGATTTCACAGTAGGAGGGTGACCTGGTATATGCACAGTAGGTTTGCTTTAAAAAAGCTCACATTGTCTGCCTGATACATTACCTTGTTACCACTGATGAAGGAAATAGATATCTAGCCCCTTATATCTTAATAATAAAGTGAATAAGTATTTATAATTCCTTAAAAATAAAACCTCAATTTAAGTGTTATTTTTAGGTCTAGGGGATATTTCATTGGATAATATAATCAGGCTACACATCTTCATTTTCCCCATTAGGTCCACTTACCAGAATTCTCTACCTTAATCTGGGTGCCCGAAGGAAATTGACCCATGTACATGGCCTCAAGGGCAGTTTCTGATTTAGTTTTTTGTTCACCAGCAAAACACTGAAGCTCCATAGATCCCTAGATAGAGTAAAGGCAGAGTATTCATTTGTCTGCCATCTCTATAGGTCATGAAAAGCTAGTAGTGACCCTCTACTAAACAGTATAAAACTCTTTCTTATGAGTTTACAGAAGAGCTGCCTCCTGGGCTCCTCCAAGCTTCTTCATATTACTTTCCCTGAGGTTCTATTCCCTCTCTTTTGGATTTTCATTAACCTTACTCCACTGTTGTAGGGAGACTCTTCATTCAATTAGCCTCCATTTCTTTTCCTTCAGTGCTTGCTGCCGGGTCCCTGAATACTATCTGGACCCATCAGAATTATAGATTTTTAGAGGTTGCATGATGAGATATAGCTACTGTGTAGGCTCTTTAATATGGATTTGACTCCACCAACATCTGTCATGGTTATAACTAAGCTCTCCTGCATTTTTTGTTTACCATTCAAACCTGTCATCCATCAGCAATCTCCAATCTCAGGTGACCTTCTCTTAGTATTCATATTATTAAGGTTTACCAAATCTAATTGGTTCCTAGGAAATACATCATTCTAGAACAAAAACTAGAATTTTTAGCTGGTCTTTACCAATGTGTGTGGTCCTTGAGGGACATGAGCTAAGCCTTGGCAGTATTGCTCTGCATTCATGTGCTAAAATTAGTCAATTTTATAGTTTCCATTTTTATTGATCCAAAGTCGCTTCCCTATTCAGTTTCATAGTTTCCATAGCAAAGTACAAAAATGTACTTAGAAGAATAACTAAAAATGTATGCCTTATATTTCTAGGGGCTGGAAGTCCAAAATCAAGTCCACAAACATGGCTCATTCTAGAGACAGTGAGTTCAGATCTGTCTCGTGTTTCTTCTAAGGGTTTGCCAGCAATCCTTAGCAGTTGGTTCTTGGCTTGTAGATACATCACTCAGATTCTCCACCTGTGGTCCATGGCCCTCTTGTGTCTCTTTATATCATCACTCTGCGTGTGTTTGTGCTTGCATCCAACTATCTACATTTTATAAGGACCCCAGCCATATTGAATTGGTGCCCATAATTATGGCCTCATCTTAACTTGATCACCTTCACAAAGATCCTACTTATAAAAAATGCCACAATGTGTGGCTTTAAAAAGAATTAAGGTTCCAGTATAATAATAACTTTCTAATACTGTTCCACTTGTAACATTCCCCCAAACACTTCTTTGGAAAAGAGGAACAGGTCTTTTTCATTTGGTATTTAATTTTCTTGAGAGAACTTCCTTGAGTCATAGAGAGATTTTTATAAAAAGTAAGTTCCTAGAGGCTGGTGTGGTGGTGGGAGGCTGAGGTAGGAGGATCACTATGAGTTTGAGGCCTGACTAAGACTACATAGTGAATTCCAGGTCAGCCTGGGCTAGAGAGAGACCCTACCTCAAAAAAAAAAAAAAAGTAAATTCCTAGAGTTAAGAATGAGAATCGAGAACTTTCTTCACATAACATTAAAGTCTGCCCCAACATCATCTGAGACAGCTGGGTCACGATATGAAGAAAGGTCCCCTAATAGAAGGTTCTCTGTGGCAGAATCTGCTGCTTATGAGGTACCTCTTTCTCTGTGTGGTAGTCATGATAATTCATAAAGTGAACCTCCAACTAACTACTGAGACCCTAATTGACCATTGAGGAGTTGATGCACCTGAGTGCATCATGATAACAGCCATCTATTGCTCAAGGTGGTGATATATAAGCAACTCCATTCGTGGTGTTTATAAAGCAAGCTCATCTCCTGCTGAGTTTTAGTGTGGCGATCCCCAAAGATTTGATAAACTTTCTTTTTTTATATTTTTTTATTTTTTTAAATATTTTATTTATTCATTTTCAAGCAGAGAGAGAGAGAGAGAGAGAGAGAGAGAGAGAGAGAGAGAGAGAGAGAGAGAGAGCACACCAGGGCCACCACCTTGTGGGTCTAGCTTATGTGGGTCCCGGGGAATTGAACCTACTGCCTTAGGCACTGGAGGCAAGTGCCTTAACAGCTAAAGCATCTCACCAGCCCGATAAACTTTTCTTAAGATATATAGTAATTTAAGATTCATCTACCCTATTTCTTTCCCTTTCCCTTCCATTTGGGCCTGGGCTTATCTCATAGCTCAATGCTTTCCCAGATTTTTTTTCTGGCTTCTTATCATTTTCCCTCTCAAGCATCTTTCCTAATGAAAAGAAATCATTTTAATCTTATCTTGGCTCCTGCTTCTAAGAGGACCCTGCTCTATCCTGAGGGCCTCCTCTCTTTTACCGTTCTCCTCTTTTTGTCTAAATTTAAGAAAAGCATTCACAATTTTCACAGTTGATACTCTTGAAGTAGAGTTAACAGTAAAACTCTAAAGTACATACGCAACTCACTTATCTGATCTTAGCTTGTCTTTAAGAATTTATTATGACTGTTTTTAGACTATAACTTGAATTATTTTAAACTCACCCCAAAGGCATCTGGAAAAATACATATGGAACCATTTCAGTCGATTTGTTAAATTCTCCTCACAAATAGCTTTTAAATAGCTTTTATAAAGCCTTAAAAGCTTTATAGCAAGTAAAAGGTGTACTTTGTTAAATTATGCAATCACTACCCAAAGCTATGTAATGTATTTTGAAGTCAAAAAGTTTTTTAAAAAGGTATTTGAAATAAAATTCCATTCTTATTCTAAATGCAAAAGGATAGGATGATAATAAAGAACAAGGGTTCACCATTGAACATGATCATGTGTCTGGTGCAGTCTTGTGTTTGAACTCTAGAAGTAATCAAGGGCACTTCAGTGCAGCTAAATATGCAGGTCCAGGTAGAATTTTAACTGCCGTAATCAGTCAAAGAATATTCATCTCCTTCAGCATCACAAAGATGGACATATTCTGCTTAAATAGGTCATAAAATGCCCAGAGCATTGTTGCCCATGTATTCAACTTTACATTTTTCATCATTGTACAATCTTTTCCTTTCTTGTTTTATTCTTTTATCCCTGGGGCTTTTTTTTTTCACTTTCTATTATACTTTTAGCATAATATCTTATTTTTACATGCTTATGTGTGTTATGCACATGTATGTGTGTATGCGTGTGAGTGGACATGTGGGAAGCTGCGTGTGTGTGTGTGTGTGTGTGCGTGTGTGTGTGCATGCTTATGTGTATGAGGAGGCCAGAAGTCAGTGTTAGGTGTATTTGTAAGTCTCTTCTTACCTTATTGGGAAAAGCTCTCTCACTGAATTCAAAGCTCACTGATTGGCTATTCTAGCCAGGCAGCTTATCGCTTGTCACCGCTTCTCAAAAGTTGGGACAGGTTGGGCTACCGTGCCTGGTATTTACATGCATGCTGGCAGCCAAACTCAGCTCTTCACTTTTGCACAGTAGCAGCTGTACTGACTGAGCTCTTTCAGGTCCTGTTATGCTATGTTTTAATTCATGTGTGGGTTTTTTTTTTATTTTTTAGAAATCTTCATGCTGTGTTCAATTTTTGTTTTTGAACTTTCTCATTATTGTAAAATGTTTTTTTTAAATTTTTGCTCTTTTTCTTCCTTTTGCTTGTTCTAATCCATTTCTCTTTTCACTTCGCTTCTATCACATTATTCTCTACTACCCATTCTTTTTCCTTTTTAAAATTTGACTTTTTTTTCTGTTCCTTGCCTCTTGACTTTATCTCATTTATTATTTCCACATTTAGCCTAAATAATCTTAACCATGCTGAATAATATGCTAAATGAAAAATCCCAGCACTCAGGAGGCAGAGGTAGGAGGATCATCATGAGTTCAAGGCCACCCTGAGACTCCATAGTGAATTCCAGGTCAGCCTGGACTAGAGTGAGTCCCTACCTTGAAAAACCAAAAAAAAAAAAAAAAAAAAAAAAAAAGTCATGAAAATATTTCTTCTCAAGCTAAGAGACAAGGCTGTTCACTCTCTTCACAATTATTCAATATAATGAATATGTCCAGAAGAATAGAAAGAATAAAAGGTAAATTAACAGGATAGAAGAGGTGAAAATATTCTTATTTACAGGCAGCATAATCCTATACTAAAAAGACTCTATACTTTCTGAAAGGACTCCAGTGGCACAAGAAACAATTCCAAGAATTGACATATGGGATTATATGAAATTAAAAGGTTTATGTACCTCAAAGAGAAACAATTACCAAAGCGAAGAGGCAGCCTACAGAATGGGGAAAAACTTCATTTCCAGAAGATGGATTCGGGTGAGGGGGTCACTTGAACACTTTATTTGTTCCACTTTCCAATGCAGCCACATTGAATCCATCTCCTTTATCTGCTTTTTATGACTGTCTCTCATTTTTAAATTTTATTTATTTACAAGGAAAGAAAGAGAGGGAGAGAGAATGGGCTTGTTGAGGTCCGAAGTCAAGCACTCCTCACAGAACAGAAGACACGATAATGAAATTCACACAACGAGGTTTTTATTGTTCATCATGCTGAGGTCTGGGATTAGGCTCAAAAGTCGAACCTCTGTCCCTGACCCCCTTCTGCCTTCTTTACTAGGTTTTATAGGTTTTAGTTTTCAGGCATATGACATTTCATAGTTATCTATTAATTTATGGCATACAGGTGGCTGTTTGAGGTTACAAGCATGGGAACTTCACAGTTCTCTACAATCTCTACTAAACAAACAGTTATCCGCTATCTTTTCTAAACAGTTATCTGCTATTTTTTATGGCCCACAGGTGGCTCATGGCCTTTTAACCCACATCCTGGCCACATCTAAGTGGTCATTCTAATCTCATGGCAACCATCTGGTTGTTTATTTACAGACATTCCTTTAAACTCAGACCTTCTTTACCAGTGATGTTTTTTTTTCTTCCTCCTGAGAAGGGAGTAGGGGCTTTTCGTTCATCTGTTCCTTTGA